>JAQFVV010013690.1:17500-84282 GCA_028023455.1 Epiperipatus broadwayi | reverse complement strand
ATTTGTAGGAACACTACAAATATTAATCATATAAACAGATTAAATTATATATTAAGACACTAATAATAAAAGCTGTTAGACAAACTATTTAAATTTCTTACATATACATAAAATCAATAGTAATTGCTAAATAATACATAATATTATAAGAAATGCAGCAATTATTTATTTGTGAATCTGAACACTTGTTAGACCCGGTGAAACTCCTTCATTTGCGTAGTGTGTGTGCGCGCGCGCGCGTGTATTTTTACTAGTATGGCTTAATTATGATCGAAGAGTTGATTTCAATTTACAAATGCGATGTCGCTTTATTAAATATCACTATACTTTAAGAATACATTTGAGTTTATTGCATTTTATTATATACGTATAAAGTTTTAATTGCTCATAATGTATTTTTTTTTGACAAACGTATATATATTTAAAAATCTTTTTCTGTAAAAATATTTTCCTTTTACTGAAAAAGTGTAAGATAACTAACTGCCTACTAGCACAGTTTACTTTTTTTATAAAATATATTTTATACAAATCAATAATTTTTTCTAGTATAACATCATTAATTATAATTTCAAAACATAAACTAGTCAAATAGATAAATCATATATATATATAATAATCAGTAAACTGCCGCTGGAATAAATTTGAGCAAATGAAGAGCGGAAATTTTATCGCCCTCTATCGCACACATTAAGCTTTAAATTGTAAATAGTCATTTATCGTAAAATAATAAATCTTTTTAGCTTTTTTTTCTCCCATCGGTCCTGATTACAAGACTTTTAGCACATTCAATGAGACAGAGAGCTAACATATGTATAGTAGAAAAGAATAGATCTCTTATTTTATGAAGGATGATAATTTATCTTAAACTTTATACGTGCAATAGAGTATATTATAAATCCACACACACATATATACGACATCAATATTTAAAAGAGTAAATGAAAAGCGCTGATAACTGGGATTTTATTAAAATGTATTCTTGCTTGTCCTTACATATGAGAAAAACATTTGATACTCTTATGCATGTATATGTAATTGTATTTATTGTTTCCATCATCTAAGATGAATATTGAATGTCTTTAGAAAATTTAATTTTATTTAAATATTCCAAATACATTGAACTGTTAGTAATATTACATTAAAGAGGTTAGTATATGCACATCGTTTCGAGAGGTATTATTCTTCCCTCTTCTTCAGATATTGCTGGGGTGACCATTGACAGTACTAGAATGGGAATCGAACCTGGACCCTTAGATTTTTGAGTATTGAATTTTAAGGCAATGGTATCATTTTGACCTGGCTATTTTGAAATACGAACTCTAATGTATTTATATATTAGTTCACAGAGGGCAGTACTGGATTTCTTAACCATGTGGGGTGATTTAATTGCTTAATATTTGTATATTTATTTCAGTATAGCATTATGCACTGGGATTATTATATATATGTAACAAATATGATGGATATATTTCTTTATTATCTAACTGCTGAATAATTTATGGTACACTAAATGAAAATTAATAAACTATAAGTTATTTTTTTTGGTATTATGATTGGAAGAAACCGAACAAAAATAAATTGAAAACAAACAAACAAACAAAATGTTATCTGATGGACTGCAATCCTTCATTTAGAATCCCTTGATTTATTCTGTGGGACATTTTGGAGAGAAATCACAATTTTATGATACAATGTTAATTAGTATATATATATATTATTAATACCTATTAAATACAGATTGGGAGCACAATTAACTCACAGTTAGATAAGTTTTCTGTTCAGAAAAGTTACTGATGTATATACACATTACAAATAAGTGCAATGAAAATACATATAATAAATAAAAAGCATAGTTTAGCACAATCTAGTACAAATATAATCTCGAATATCGTTAACTGCTACCTGTTGATAAAAAAAAAAACACAGATCAATCTCTTATACTACATATATTTCAGCTTTAATCTAACATAAAGGTCTAAACATCTGTTTGCCAAGCCAACAACGTTAATAGAGATTTTTTATATGTAACTATCTTCAAGCGTTATAGTTTATTTTATATTAAAAATATGTTAACGTTTGTTCATAATTTTAAATTGTATTCAAATTAGTCATGTAATACCAAATGCTACTATGGAATTTGTAACAATTATAATCATATTTCAATTCTTACATGCATTGGTGGGTGTGATAAATGCTAACTTAAATATAAATATGTATTACACACAAATATATATATCCAAACTCAATGCAACTCTTCTTATTGTAATGGTATGAAAAGTAGAGCTGCTTTAATCTAACCTAGAGATGCAGGTAGAGGGGGTTCGAACCTCACCTACTCCTCTAGATTGCTACTAAGCGACTTACTCCCCCAAACCTCACTAGAATTTATTCTTAATGTATGCCTGGTGGTCAAAAAGAGACAAGACTCTAAGGAGGAATTTGAGCATGTACCTAATGATCAGGTTTATTGAAGAAAACAATGCTACAGAGTTTTAATAATAGTGAATGAAAGACAAAAGAAAAACTTTATTATTTTACATTTGCAGAGTACAACGAATTGATTAGTTGAGTTGCAGGCTATTTCCCTGCAACTATATCCAGATATGAAAGAAAGACCCTTTAAAAAAATGACTTCACAATATAAGTTGGGAACATTTCTAGCCGTGGATAGGTTACATGATTGAAAGAGAGAGACAGACATAATTAACACTATGGTGAGAGTACATGATTCGGATAGCCAGCCAAACTAACTAACATATTCTTAGGAAAGCATTGAAAATACCATCCTCTGCTACTAACAAAAAATTCAATATTGACCCCCCTTACGGATATTTTCAGTCTTGATTTAGACACTTCAATAATATTCTGCAGAGAAAGTCTTTGAAATAAATATAAATATAAAATATTGCAGACTAAGATGACAGAATATTGTGGGAAATGATGAGTCCTGAGACACAAATGGCTACCAAGAGGCTAACATGAGACTGGATAGCTCTCCACCTCTAAACTGAGTTAGAGAAAATGGAATTCATTCGCTAACTGTGTGATCCGAATTCAGGCATGGAGTTTTGTTGCTTATGTCCAGTTCTATATATATATGAAAGAGATGAGATTCAATTTTTATTAATCTTCATTGCGATCCCGAGGTGGGTATGTTAGCTTATGTAGACTTGATGAGGAAAGCGCTGAAATGTGCAGAGATATGCCCACAGATCACCCAGTATGCAATATAATATAAATACGGTCCAACAACCTTTAAATTTAAAAGAAAAACCTTAGTTGGTAAACATATACAAAACATTATGAAAGTCCAACCAAAAAAAAAAAAAAATCCCTTATAAAATAATGGTTATTTTATTTTCCAATACAATTAAATCACTTAGGCAAAGGGGGCAGACATATTAAAAAAAAAGTTAATATTCAGCCAGCCTCCCACAGAGTTAATACAAATCCTTTTCTATAACTTTAATATCGATAAATACGGGCGACTGTACTCTCTTTTTTACAGCTAGATGAAAAACGAAAGTTTTGTTATTTTACATTCTTAAAAAATACACATATATGTTTGTAACCTTTTTTGAATTGAATTAAGGAGAAATATATAGGGCAAAGAAATATAGGTAAGGGCCTCTCTTTTTTTAACAAAAAGAAAACTAAATCAAATCTTTAATCATTAAATCTCAAGTCCTATACCAATTAACTAGAACTTAATAGGTAACACTGCATTATTAATCAAAGGGGGCAGGGATTTTGTGCTTTCCGCGTTTTTGTTTCTTTTTTTTTTTGCCTTTAAAACATATACATAAAATGAAATGCTTTATTATAAGTGTATAATGGTGACCAAGTTTAGTGAGGCACTTTCACCTAACTTAAGAAGATTCATCGCCATTATACGTATTAAGCCCAATACCAATTACAATATTTTTTTTTTTTAAACAATTTACAAAATGTTTAAATAAAAAAAACAACAACATATATCTAGATTTACTTTGAGAAAAGACAAACACATTTCAAATAAGAGGATAGTTACTGGTAACTAGAGTGTGTGTCTAGATGGGTTCCATTGATGTTGCATGGCAGTTCCTTTTTTTGATTCATATTTCCATAGAAAGAATTAATTACTACAGGGTAGGCATTTGTCAGGCATTTTTTTAGTTCTTTAACTGGCTCATATCTTTACGACTCCAGTCCCAGAGACAGGAGAGTGAAGGCAAAGAAAACTACCCCAGCATTTCTGTAGAGTAACAAAGTTCTGGATTTGAATACATGTAGAGCAAATAATCTACAGCAACTATGAAAGGGCAGCAAGCAGGAATTAAAAAAAAAGAATTTCTTTTTAAAAGAATTTTCAGCCGATTCTAGAAATTCTTAATATAAGAGTCCTTAGCAAGAGCTTCAGCAGATTTTTCAGATTGAAGAACAAAAGAAAAGTTCTTTATTTATACTACTTTTCCCCAATTGTGTTTTTAATTAAACTACTTATTAGTAGCCTATTGTTTCAAATTTTTCCCTGTTATCTATTTTCTTTTAATTAAAATCTTTCATAAAATAATTGCATTCTTTAATGGGTTATGTTTAATTACGAAAATTTATCTTATCTCTTTCTGCCATCATATTTTAAAATTAAAGAAAAATTTAAAAAAAATTCTCTTATTTTTTAATTTTTAATTTCATTAACCCCCTCCTCTTAAAATAATTTCCCTTAAAATAATATATAACTGTTGATGCAGGTCATTCTTTAAGTTTGAAAAAAAAAAGTACATTCACTGTGGTTGAACTTAGGGTCTTAGTTAGTACCCAGTAAATGGTGAAGCCAGCATATTGTATATATATGCACAGCTTCATTATATACCCTTAAAATGCTCTGGAGCCATAGTATAAGATAATACAATTATTAGAAAAGAGTGTCATTTCTAATATCTATCCATCTATCCATCCATCCATCCATCTATCTATCTATCTATCTATCTATCTATCTATCTATCTATCTATCTATCTATCTATCTATCTATCTATCTATCTATCTATCTATCTATCTATCTATCTATCTATCTATCTATCTATCTATCTATCTATCTATCTATAATACTTAAATACAAATATCAGATGAGATATGAACATCATCTTATGCACATAGATTATATATAATAAATGCTTAGTTTATATTAAGATAGCAACTTTTCAAACTTTAATAGACTGGCTTCAATCCTCTCCACTCTCCAATTCTTCATCTATCTATATCATTGAAAATCTGACGATGGCATGCTCAAAGTCCATTTTTTGCCAATTTTTTGTTGTCATACCCATATTGACCATAAGTCATTCTGACTCCTCATAGCAGGACCTTAAGCCCATTTAAATACACAGAAGCATGATGGGTAGAATACATTATTCAGCCTATATTATACCCATTCCTCTTCTGTGTACTTAAGTGGGCTTAAGGAGAACCAACTGATGAGTGCTGGTTCAGCACAAAATATTTATATATTGGAGTTCATTTATCTTTTTCACATGTATGTGCTTTTGTCATATAAGATGGAGTGTATGACTAAAACAAGCTTCAAAGTTTGGTTTCAAATCCCCACTGATTATATATATATATATATATATATATATATTGAAGAAACATTTAATACCCTTAATTTATAGGGAATAAATTTATTTTTAAGCTATTTAAATTGTTTGATATTTTAAATTGACTATTATGAAATTACTCTCATTTTTAAAACTTGTCAGCAACGATTCACATGATGAAAATATATTGTAAATATTATTACAGTGTCCAGTATAAGTGTAATATTTCAAGATTAACTGTATGCAACTGTTTGTATATACCATTGGAATGCTCTCTAATTATAGCACAAGATAATCTTTTATGAAAAAAGAATTTACATCTTTTCTGAATGCATACACTCTTTTTTGATAAAAGTAATGTTATACATCATGGCTAGAGGATATTTCAATAATATTGAAATGTTATTATTTTCGGTACTGAGTTTATAAGACATATTATTAAACTCATCATATTTATTGGCTTTATTAAATATTTTGAAGAATTCCACTGCTTTCAGCCAAATAAGTCTTATTACAAAAAGTATAAAATACAAAGTAAATTATAAATAAGGATAGATACACATTTGTGAATATGAGATGTGATTGAAAATGAGTGTCTAATTTTGTCTTGTCAAAAATAAAAAATCTAATAGAACTACTAATTTAATTTATTATTTACTTTATAATGACAACAAATTTATAACAGTCCAGTATTGATTTGTATAAATTGTTTAAGAATATTTTCTTTATAAAAATCTTATCAGAATCAATCTCTTCAATTTTGCTATTATAAAACATTAGATATAATTTTATGAAATGACTTATTATTTAATTTAAGTAATTTATAAAACATGATAAAGTTGCATGATAGTTCAGAACTAAGGTTTTATAATCAATTCTCAGCTGAGAATTATAAAAAAAACATTTGATTCAGACTAACTAAATGTTACTATTAAATACCCAATTTACCACTAAATGCTCAGACATTCTATGAAATAAATATGAGATCACTTTTTTTTCACATTACATCAAATGAATGGTGTTTTAAAGTCAGTTGCTAACAATTTTTTATTAAGTTAAAAGTTTTGAAATTTTCAGTCTTAAATTACCACACATCAGATTTGACAGTTAATGTGTCTGATTACTTTGGAAATGACATGAGATTTCTGCTGCTTTAACTTACTCTTCTACATCTATACATAGTGATATTTTCATAGACTATTTTTAGAACATTAAAACTACAAACTAGTAAATATTGATATATTAATTTAAAAAAAATGAAGTGATCAATATTTTAAAGCAGTTAGTAATGATCAAAATCTATATTTTCTAGGAAGTTTAGCAAAGACCAACTTCTGTCTCCACATATTTAATCCTGTCTTCTCTTTTTTCAAGCTTTAGTTTTTTGTAATTTGATTTCAAAAGCATTTGTGAAATTACTTCAAGAAAAGTTTGCAAATAATTAAAAAAAAGTTTGCATAGTTTATTAAATATTTCTGATTATTTTTACACAACAATTGTATAATAATTGCATAATAATTATTTCAAACCAAAATAATATAGAATACACTTTGATTTTATTCATATATGTTTTATTTTTAAAAATATAAGTGAATAAATTCTATTATAATGTTAGCAAAAAAAATTATGAAATTATAAAACAATTTTAATATTTTAAGGCAGACCCTGTGTTTTAAAAATAAATTTCAATCAAAGAAGAATTCATTGATTTTCCGGAGTTACTAATTTAGAGAGTTTTCCTGCCCATCATTGAATAATAAAAAATATCCTTCATTTTTATTAAGTAATGTATTTATTATTATTTTTTCAATATTTTCAAATATCAAATATGATTTTTAGAATGTTTTTCATTTGTAATTTAAATTTCTAAGAAATTGAGTTCAATTTATTGAGTTTTACTATAAAATAAAGATTTTATATTGAAATCAAAGGTTGAATATTGACAAAAACTGCCACCAGGGTAACAAAAGAAAATGTTAGTCCATTAAAGGATTTATATGCTTTTATAAATAAATCTTGTATAATCAGTGAAAAGACTTTACAATTAATGATAAACATATTACAAATATTCTAAAATTTTTATTTCATCACAAATATTTCAAACATGTATAAAAAGATAAATGATGTATAAGGTGTATTTTGGTTGAATCAGGATTCTTTAGTTGATTATGATCCCAACTTCCTCTATATATTCATGTGTTGAAAGAGTGGATAATGAAATAAAAGTTTTAACTATATTTAGTTTTTTTACAGAAAAGTGAAAAAAGAGCAAGACTTAAATTAATAATCACAACTATTATAATGCAGTTTTATAATGTAAGAGTTACAATTGATATCACATACTGCTCCTAAGCAAACTTTGTTTTATATAATTATCATTAAAATTAAAATTTTTTAAATTATAGCATTACCTATAATAAATATAATACTTGAATAAAAAAATTAAAACAATATAACTATAAAATCATAAAAAATTTAAACAATATAACCATAAAATCATAAAATTGAAGAAAAAAATTACCTTTGGTTTAAATAGATTCTAACTGGATTCAATTGCTCACTTTCTTACAATCAGTTATTATTATGAAATAAATTTCCTTTTGATTATTGTAAGCATTATTTACAATAAGTATTATAATATTTATCTGAAAAATAGAAAAGAAATAGCAATAATTTGAAAAATACTGAAAAAAAATACTTATATTTAGACTACAAAAGGTATGAGATACTGCTAATTCTAAAAAGGCATAGAACATACCATATGAGATAAATTCAAACTAATTTGATTTTTACAAAATTTAGATAACTGAAAAAGCTGCTGAGATGGCCATTTGTTCGATGTAAATAATTCTATAAAATTAAACCATATACAAATTTATACTAGTATTACATACTAATTGAAAGCATCATGGGTAAAGTTTAAAATTTACATTTAGACAAAAAATGAGATGATAATATTTATCATGATAAATGATTAGTTATAATCATTAATGGATATAATTATATTGTCAAAGAAATACTGAACAAAGTTAATGAAGATATTTAAGAGATTGTAATGAAGGCCAACTGAAGAATGTTGGTTTAGTCAGAAATACATTTTGGAGATTATTTATTTTTTCAGATGTCTTTACTCATGTGTTAAGGATAGAATTAAACTATTTAGTACATGTGTTATATTTAGTAAGTATAGATATCATCATCATCAACCATTATCAATTCACTGCAGGATGAAGATTTCTTCAAGTTCAATCCATCTTCTCCAATCTCTAGCCTCTTCTCTTCACATCACTTCTATACACTTTCTTATTTCATCCATCCATCTAACATGTGGTTTTTTTCTGGATCTTTTACAATCTCTTGGAATCCAATATAATATTTCAATTGTCCATCTATTATCATTTCTTCTAGAAATATGTCCAGTCCAACTCCACTTCAATTTTTTTAATTTTTTCAATGAGTCAGTAACACCTGTTTGTCCTCTTACTGATGTATTGCATTTTCAATTTCTTCTAGTTATTCCTAACATGTATATCTCCATACATCTTTGAGTGATCTGAAGCACTTCAACCAAGTTTAATTTTATGATTAATTTCATCTTTTACTAATCTGACCAAGGTATTTGTAGTTGTTAACTTCTTCTAGTTTATCATAATCAATCTTTATTTTCATCTTTTGAGAAAATCCATTGAACATTACTTTAGTCTTTTTAACGTTTACTTCTAGAAATATTTATTTTTAATTAATTTTAAAGATGTAATTAGTAGCAATCATTATCGCTTTTATCTAAAGATGTTGTTAAAAGAATGAGAACAAGAAATTTGTTACTTGTAAATTAAGTTATAGTAATTTAACATTCATATTTAATAAAAGAGATTGTTTTTATTGCTGTATAAATATTTCTGTGTAAATATTGACGATCTTTTGTGGTTGAAAATTGAGCTGAAAATTTTTTTCAGAAAATGTTTATGTACGAGGGAGGACCCAAAAACAGCCGGAATTTTGTAACAAAAAATGCGAATTTATTTTTAAGTGTTGCAAATTAAATTCCTTTCAATGTATAGTCTTTAAACACAAGCATTTGCAAGGTGATGCCGTTTAATTCCACTGTCATTTTATCCTTTCCCATTTGTAAATCCACACACACACAAAAAATTGAGACATTTTTTCATTTGAGATAATAAAAAGAAATCACACGGGATCTCATTGAATGAATATACCTTGTGAATAAATTGGTTTATGCTGAATATAATTAAAAATTGTTTCATACTAGGCTTTGCCAAAAACCAGGATATTTAAACCACAACAAACAAAAGTTTCAAAACTTATAGGTTTTGAAAGCTTTGTCGTTAAGAATGAATTCTGACTAAACACCGCCATTTGCATTTAAAAAAACAAAAAAACCTAGCATCACCTTGACAGTGAACTCCACTTGCCATACTTTTTTTGGGACATGGTGAATTTGAACTCTTCCATTAAACCACTTGTGAATTTACATTTTTCACAGCGCAACTTGCTTGTAGGCTGTTTCAAGTATTATAACCTATTCCCCTACCATTTCCTTTAAAAACAAACAAAATTTCACATTATTCCAACTTCCAGCCATTATAAAAATTCAAATATGTGAACTTTACAGAAAAATGTCCATTATGGCATTACAATTTTATATGGTGACATGGCAGATAGATGCAGAAAGGTCCCAAAAAGAGATATCTAGCTGCAGACACATAATACTAGTGTGCATATCAGAGAACAATTCCGATTATTTTGGGATCCCGCCTCATATCTTTTTTTAATATGAAAACAAACAAAAGATAATTATTAAGTAATTAAGAAAATATAAAGATTAAATCTTTATTTTTGACAAATAAATATTTTATTTATTATTAAAGTTTTACTTAAAATCAACAAATATAGTTTTTTAAAAAATAATTTTATTGCCATATTTTTTTTACATTTTAATTTTTTTTTCTAATTTGAACTATTTCCATCATCTAACAATTAAGTATTGAATGTCTTTAAAGAAATCTTAAATCTTATATAAATTTTTCAATTACGTTTAACTATTAATAATAACATCTAGATTAAAATATAACATATTCCACTTAGTATTATTCTCTCTTCTTCAGCTATTGCTGGTCTGACCAGTGATAGGATTGGCATTGAAATTAAAGAGAGATATTTATATTCTTGAATACTGAATTTTAAGACAATGCTCTAAACAACAGAGATATTCTGTCAAAAGGCTCAATTCCCATACTAGTACTGTCACTGCAAGCCAAGAGCATATCCAAAAGAAAAGGAAGTCATGTCATTTGAAACATTGAGACTCTTCATACAGTAGAGGGATCTAGTGCAAGCCATAGTAATCAATGGATGCAAGAAGGTTTGTGCATAAAATGCTTATCTATTGCTGCCCATAGGATGATGGTGACTATAATTATTAAAGAACCAAGGACACCAAAATGTATATATACTGATCTTGAATTGAAAACCTTATTGTTATCTTGGACTCATAGTTTTATAGTTAACTAAATGGATAAAAGATGACCACTAGAGGGTTGCCTTAGATCCTAAGATCTAGGTGCAGTGCTCTCAGATCAAAGACTTCTCACTGATAAAAGTACAAATTTTCTTACATCCGTTGATTACTAAGGCTTGCACTTAATGGCCCTACAGTATGGAGAGTTGGTCACTGTTTTAACTGCTTGTGTAAGCTTAGGAAATAGCGATTACTTAAAACATTGTTATATGCTAATCAGATACTATTATTACCAGTTGAATATAATGGGAAAATTTAAATAAAGTTTAAATTTTTTTTTAAAGTCATTCAATATTTAATGTAAATTAGTGAAATACTCCAACATATCATTGCAACTTACATGCCATCATCATAAAATGGAAAACATCAAATTCTTCTGACACTAATTACATGAAAATGGCAATAAATATATATTTTTGAAACTTTCTGCAAGATCGTATATTTTAATTTTTCATATTCATTGTGTTTAAAAGGGTGAATTATTAAAAGATAATACACAAGAGTTTTTTTGTTTGTTTAAAATTGGTTTTTAATTCTATTTTTAAATACACAAAGTAATAAAATTTCTACAATAGAAAATACAAAAAATATTTTGCATTTAGTTCCAAAGCATAAGCTTGTGGTTAAAATTTCTAGAGGTCGCTACCATCGCATTTTCACAGGCACACTCTTTAAGTAATTTATAGCCTTAGTAAATAAAAGATTATTGTGTATGTTAATTGGATATTTTATTTAAGATTTTTTTCAAGCCATGTAAATACTGAAATCTTAAATGTAATTTTACAATTATTGGATCATATAAGTGCTGAAATTAAATTAATATAGTCATTAATATATATATGTTGAAACGAAGATTTTCACGGGTTGCAAGTCGAAACGTCGGTATATTAATATTTAAATTTTTTTAACATGGATGAACCCGCAAAATATGTCATATATATATATAATTATACAAAACACATACTAATAAAAATATTATAGAATACACCCCACCAAATTCAATATTTCTATATAAAATAAATAACTGATGATTAGCTATAACCTGTTTACATCAATTTAAATAATCTTGATTAGCAATTAAACATTAATATTTAAATCTCATTAAAATCACACAGCAATATGGTTCCTCCACAAATGGTCAACTTTCCATAAATTATGTATATACAGATAATTATATTGTTTAATGAAGTGAATGTTTTCATGGGCAAAAAATGTTTTATATAAATCATGTTTTTGGGAGCAACCATGTTAAATAAAGTAAAGTAAATGTAAAAATACTAATGTTTCAGCAAGATAATACTTGCCCTCAATTGGGTAAAATAGTAATCATGTGCTTGTTGGATAGATAATAATTATATCATGATTTTTACCCAGTAGATGATAAGTGTTATCTTGTCAAAATATTGTAATTTTTACTTTTATTTTATTTTAAGGTAGTTGCTTCTAAATATATTTATATAATATATTCTTATTTATTTATGCACTCTATAAAAATTTATAAAAACTTAATTTACTAAACATCACATGATCCCCATCTCTTATACTAGCACATAATTATTATTAAACAAGGCAAAACTCTCCATACAGTAGTGCCACCCTAACCAGAGTAATCAATGGAGTCTGGGGATATTGGATGAGTAAGCACTAGATAGGGATTTTATGCACAAGCCTTCTGGCATCCATTGATGACTCTGGTTGGCACAGGGTGGCACTATTGTATGGAGAGTTTTGCATTGTTTAAAAACTTAATTTCTTGTATTTGGCAACTTTTTGATGAAAAATCAAATAACCTCTCATGGAACATATGTTTATGTCACTTAAGCCTGTTGTCATAAGCTGATCAGGAGATAAATTACAATCACATAAACCATAGGAGCTCAGTTTCTATTTAAATAGACTTGCAATACACAATTTTATATTACACTTTGAACATGAACTTTTGAGGTAATTTAATTAAAGCTTTTTTTGTATGAGTTTAGCAATAATTAGGAAGGCAAAAAGCCTGTAATAAATTCATTGTTACATAATTTTACCTTCAAACAAACATTTTAATTCTATAAATATTAATTAAACACTAGACAATTATACATTTATTTTTTTATATAGCGCGATGTTTTTGTTTATAATCTATAATATTAATAAGCCAATAAGCTGATACACATGCGCTTTGCAGATGTCACTATATAAATGAATACTCCCACTTTTTCAAACCCAAGATAAAGTCTTTAAGAAAATATAGAATGAATCCACCTATATTTTCGACCCAAGCAGTATATGTATGGGCAAATCTGAAGTGTTTGAAATGAAGAGTGTGAAGTTATTAATTGATCACTTTAAATTACTTTTCTACATCGTAAATGAATGATGCCAATGAAATTTCTAGAATTTACGATACGTCGTTCTTATAATTAAACATATGTAAACAAGACATTTATTTTCTTATATAGCGTGATGTTTTTGTTCTATAATCTATAATATTACATATGTTTAATTATAAGAATGACGTATCGTAAATTCTAGAAATTTCATTGGCGTCATTCATTTACGATGTAGAAAAGTAATTTAAAGTGATCAATTAATAACTTCACACTCTTCATTTCAAACGCTTCAGATTTGCCCATACATATACTGGTTGGGTCAAAAATATAGGTGGGTTCATTCTATATTTTCTTAAAGACTTTATCTTGGGTTTGAAAAAGTGGGAGTATTCATTTATATAGTGACATCTGCAAAGCGCATGTGTATCAGCGTATTGGCTTATTAATATTATAGACTAGACAATTATGTAATCTATTAATATTATTTATTTACTTCTTCTGTAGAATTTTATAGAAACACAAGATCGTATATATGACAATGTTTTGATAAAAATCAAGACATCATGTGATTTTGTCAATTAAACATAATATCATCAACTGCTCAGCTAATTAGTTATGATCACATCAAGTGTAATTTAATTTTTATTTAAGCAAACTTGCGATGCTCAATTTTTTTGCCATTAGGGTTTATGTTCAATTTGATATTAAAATTTGGACAATTTAGCAATAATTAACTAAAGTTTCCTTTGTTAATAAATTACACATTTATGTAATATTTAATTAATTAGTATTTATATTAAAATATTTATATAAAGGCAAAATTATTTAAAAATGATTTGGATTATAGGGTTTTCCTTGCCCTTTAATATACAAAATTCACTTTAATTAAATTATAGCTAAAATTTATGTTCAAATTTTAATATCAAATTGACTGTTGAAAGCTTATTTAAATATAAATTCAGTTTTGCTGTTTGTATTCATCTCAACTGGTCTTCAGAAAATCTGATGACATCAAAGTTTGATTGAGAAATAAGTATTCTGCAAGAGGTTAGTTGATTTTTCTTTAAAACATTGCTGTATATAAGACTGTTTCTATAAATTTCTTTAGAGACTATAAATAAATAGCACTAATAGATTATATATTTATGTGGTAATTAATTAATTAATATTTATGTATTTAAAGTTTTTATTTGCAAGCAAGATTATTTAAAAATAAGTTGGTTTATAGGCTTTGCCTAGTCAATTAACATTGAGTCGATACAAAAAAGCTTCAGTTAATTAGTGCTAAAATGCACATTTGAACTTTAATGTTAACCTGAACATTATGATTATATTTAAGTATAAAGTGAGTTGATATTTTTTATCTGATGTCAATTGGTTGTTTGAGCCGCTGATGATACCAGGGTTGATGACAGAAACTTGTGTTCTGCAAGTTAGTTAATTTTCATCAAAATGTAACTTTTTATAAATTTTTACAGAGTGCAAATAAATAGAATTAAAAGATACATATTTATGTGGTATTTAATTAAATAATTATTTAATATATATATAATAACATTCAGCCACTCATAAATGAGTTCCAACTCCAAAAAGAAACTCTAGAAATGAGTTTTATGATGATTATGCAAACCAATCCATGAACCATAAACATGTCCATATATATATATATTATAATGGTCGGGTAAGAAGTGAAATAACAGTCTTACCATATCTGCCATACAAGGGCGCCACTAGGCCATTTGAACCTAGAAAATTTATAGAGTAGGCAGATACGTGCTGTTAAAATCATGACCATCGGCCCAAGTCACTAGCTCATGAAATAGCAGAGGTTTAAAACAGTTATTAAATATAGTTTTAATAATAAAGAATAATAAAAGCAATCACTGTCAGTACTAATAACACAAAAAAAGATTTTATTTACATCTATATAAGTAATAACACACAAACTTTAAAAAAATAATTTTTATAACACAAGAAGAAATTTATGTTTTATTCTGTTTCATTATTATTTTATTTGTTTTTAACTTTAATTTTAAATTTTAGAAAGTTGAGTATAGATGAGCTACCCAGACGACACACTTAAAAGATTTTCAAACATTTGATTCCAGGCTAAAAGTCCACAGCCACACCAACACTCGCTTCCAGAAATATATCAGCAACCAATGCAATGTGAACATGTTAGTATAGAATCACGCCGACAGGAATGTGCATCTAAACAGCGTGATATTATTGGAAGAAACATGACCTTTGTCAGTACAGGAATGTGCATCTGTATGACTAAGGAATCATGTATATAATATAATAAAATAATGCTTCGTATAGATGGGAGAGTGGTCTATCTTGCCGTGCTTATCCTCCCAATCCATAGAGCTGGAATGGGTCAATGGCACAGGAAATATGTCTGTGTCCATTTCAACGATATGACTACCTCTTTGGGGTCATGCATTCAGTTGGACTTGTCACCCTAGGTGCTAACACACTTCACATTACATTGATATAAACGTCCATATATCTCTCCACCAGCACTGACACACCTACGAAACAAATAGTCCAAAATCAAAACCCCCTTTAAAATTAACATATTTAAACTAGTCTAGCAGCCATCTACACTCAACCAACATTTAAATCATTTTATTAATTTAATTCTAAAAAAAAAATCTTTAGTTTAAGGTTTTAAAATCATTTTAAAATGATACATTATATTTAACTTATTTTTTTTTCAGAAATACTATTTTTAACCTATTTTTAAAATTTAATAATGCACAAATAACGATGTGTTTTCTATCTTTAAATTCGTTTGAAATAGTAAACCCCCGCCCTATTACAAACACATCTTTTTAGCATGAATAAATAAAAATAAAATACAATACTTTTTTTTTTTAAGAGATTATGTTTAAGACTTTAAATAAGAGTTTAAAATCGCAAAATTTATAGAAAGATAAAAGTTCAGGTTTGCTCCAGAGAGAAAGTCTATAGTTCATTTTAAAGACAAATAGAGTTCAAAGTTTTAAGTTTAAAAGAGTTTATATTTAATTTTATCATTTAGAAATTTATACCTTCCTTTGTCCTGTGCTTATTCCTTCATGACAGAAATCTAATGTACACAAGGGCTCTTTTCTTGTGGATGATGATGATTTATGAAGCTTGATGAAGATTTCTGCATATGGCACCAGTGGTTCGATCCTGGGATCCATGAATAAGCAAGATACCTTCGGCCTGCTACACCGAAGGAAGCACGATGAAGCTGATTACATTCTTTATGATGGTGACAATAGCTTTTTTAAAATTTTTTTTTACTTTCAGCAAAGACAGTTGAATTTAAAACATTAATTTTCTAATTCTCCAACTAATTATTTCCTTTGGATTTTTCTTTTTATAGTCCTCGGGCATCTTATCTCTGGAATGCCCTGATCGATCAAACATATTTCATGTCTGTATTTTATTGGTTTATAGGGTTTGTGTCCAAGTAGATTTTGGGTTTGTGGCTAGGTAAGATTTTGGGTTTTCCACTGAGGTCTGTGTCTATATCTTTAGGTGGGAACTCTTATCTATTTTGTAATCATCTTTTCAATGGTCATTTTGCCCTAAGGATCTGTTTGTAATTTTTAAGATTAAAACTCTCGTTATTTTTAAAATCAAAAGGTTTTTTTATTATACTTTATTTAAATTATAGAATCTTTGTTCCCATTCTATAATTTTTTTTAAGCTTATTTTATTTCAATATTTAAATTAAACATATTAATAAATTAATAATTCGTTATTTGTGCATTTTGAACGTTTGTGCTTTAAATTCAGTATTAGATATTTACAAAAAAGTTAGTATTAAAATTTAAATGTAACGCATATATATAGCCCGTTACAAGATATATATATATTATGCTGACTCATTTTTACTTAATATTTTACAAATCTGTCTTTTAATTTCATCAACAGAAAATTTTTCTTTCTGAAATACTGCAATACCATGTCTAATTGTTGCGCTCCAATGTATTTTCCTAGCTGAAACAATTAAAATGGTATTTCTTTAGAAACTTTAAAAAATCATTATAATGTAATTGTGGTCTATCTCTCCCATGAAAACCGTGCTCAAGTTGCCTTTAAACAAATTTTTAGGTCTTCCATTGTTCATTCATTTTACATGTCCAATCCACAAAAAGTGTGATTTTACAATTGTGGACTTAATAGTATCACATTCAGCAAACTAAAGACATATTGATTGGTTTTATGAGCTTGCCATTCTATTTAAAAAAAAATTGCGGAACAGCATGTCCACATTTCACTTCCATATGATAAGAGGTGAAAAGTCTTAAATAAATCATGAAAAAGACAATTTTTCCAGAAGGATAATAAAGGATAAGGACTGCTGATTAAAACAGGCAAAACTCTTTATAGAGTAGTGCCACTCAGTGCAAACCAGAGTAATCAATGGATGCAAGAAGGTTTGTGCATAAAATCCCTATCCAGTGTCTACTCTTCCAATATCCCCAGACTTGTTTCTAGCTTGTGGCTTTCATCAGTGAGGAGCCTTGGATCTGAGTCTGGGGATATTGGATGAGTAGACACTAGATAAGGATTTTAAGCACAAACCTTCTTGCATCCATTGATTATTGTGGCTTGCTCAGAGTGGCACTACTGGATGAAAAGTTTTGCCTGTTTTAACAGTTTGAGAAAGTATAAGAAATGGTGATCATGTGGTGTTTAGTGGTACAATACCGATTAATCAAATATTAAGTCATAGGTTTTTTTTTTGCAGTCTTCGTTTTTTGTTTTGCTCTTTAGCAAATAAAAGCTAGATAAACATTTACTATTCAATAGCTGAATATATAACTATGCTATCCATCATTGAGCTATCTCATAGATAAATGACATATCAACTAGCATATATATAGAAGAGCACTTAATAAATTGTTCTTAAAAATAAATTTTGAATTTTGGAAGTGTCTTTATTAAGTAATTGTAGAACAACGCTTTTGAAAGCAAAATTTTATAAGGCACTTATGAGTGTGTGTGTTTTTTGTTTGTTAATGTATAAAATAAATTAGTTTAATTAAAAAAAATTTGCATAACACTAAAAACAATACAAGCCTAAGGAAAGCAAATTGTAAGTTAATATCTGATAAATATTAAATTATACTACTTAAAAGTGAAGATATGACTTGAATTTCAAGCCAGAAGCATATTATAAATAAAGTAAAAAAAAAATTCGAGTAATTAATGAAGTTGTTATGCATCTGAAAAAAAAAAAGGAAAACTTTTCAAACATCTCCAGAAGAAATGATAATTATTATTTTTCATCTAATAATCACTAAATTAGAAAAAAAAAACACTAGCAAAAGAAATGACTGAAAGTACTATAAATACTAGTTTATATGTATTTGTTATAACAATAATGGTCATAGCTTATGATATCAAATTGAAGCAACTACTGATGATCTATGCTTGCCCAATTTCATTTCTTTTCATAATTTATTGAAGATCGACCATTGGTTAAGCATAGCCCAATAGGAGCTGCAGTTACTCAAATTAAATTATATATAAAAACCAGTGAAATATCACGTGACTTCAGTTTACTCATATTTTTTCAGCAGCATCTTTTTTCTTTATCACATCTACGCTACTTACTATCTGCACTGGCATCTGCATCTATTATTTGTTTACTAAAGTTTACAGGGTATTTGGATCTCAGACTTTCACATGACCCTCAACGCTCAACACTATCTCATACCACTGATACACTTGACCACATATATGTCTAAAAGATAAACAATCACCAATATCTGTATTTTGTGCTAAAGCAGCACTCAGCAGTTGGTACAGATTATCATCTCTACACATATATGCAATAAATGCTCAAATTTATATTACGATAGCCAGTCTTCATACTTTAATGGATAGGCTTCAATCCATTCCACCCTCCAACTCTTCAGCTGTCCATTCTATTGAAAATCTGACGATGGAACACTCAAAGTCCACCCTAAATAGGATAGACAGTGGAAGAATCGGAGGGTGGAGTGGATTGAAGCCTGTCCATTAAAGTATAAATATTGGCTATCTTAATATAAATCTGAGCACTTATTGTATATATGTGTAGAGTTGGTAATCTGGACCAACTTGTGAGTGCTGGTTTAGCACGAAATATGCATATTGATGATTATTTATCTTTTAGACATATATGTGGGCAAGTGTATCAGCGGTATGAAATAGTGTGGATAGTTGAGGGTCGTGTGAAAATCTAAGCTCAAAATACCCTGTATATTAATTACAGGGTTTGTATATATAGCCTGTATGTTAGATATTAAAGTTTACAGTAAGAAAAAAGAAATCATTATATATCCTAGAAACAACATGGTGAGATGAAACTCTCATCACAATGGGTGGATCTCTCATTATCTGGTCATCATGCATATGAAAAGCTTATTGGATGTCCATTTTGAGAACAACCGCCATCATTAGCTGCTTTTTAGTGCCAGAACCAATCAATGTAAATATAAAAGCACTCATATTAATAATGATAATCTGCTTAATATCGGCAACATGTTATTAGAGGTTATTATATTTACATGGATTTCTGGTGCTACTGTAAGATAATCAACCACAAAAGATTGTTTGCAAAGTAGGCATTCTGCATAGGAATTGATCTGATTTTTCTCATAGTATCGTGACTAAATAATGAATGTTTTACAACTGTGACTAAAGCTAACAACTCTTCAGGTTTATGTATATATATATACATACATACACACACACAAAATAATAATAGTTGAAGCAAGACAAAAGATTTTTATTTCTTAAGTAAAAAAAAATTGCCAAAAATCTATAAACAATATTTTTATTAAACAAACAAATAAACTCTTTAAAAATATCAAGATCATGTAAAAATTATTTTCAAAATTTGAAAAAAAAATATTGAAAGTAAAAATTAGATTTTCGACGTTAAAGTGAAATATTTCATTTCAGAAAATGATTTTTTTTTCTGAGTGTTTTTGCAATCTAATGCAAACATATAACAAACAAGGACGCGTTTTTTATTTTTTTTAGAAATATTTTATTATTGACAGAGATATGGAAAAAACTTATTTATTGATTATCTATGCATTAATAAACATTTAATAGTTTTTGACTTAATTTTTTTTTTTTTTAATTTGTAAATACATTAAATTCTAAGCAAACAAATTATTACATTAAACATGTTTTACGACAACTTACTTCAACAAATAAATGAAAATTAAATATAATTTTTTGTTGCATTAGACTAAATAAATTTAAAGTTAGCGTCAGAAGGCAAAATTAAAGATACAGAATTATTACAATTTGATTAACAAGTTAACCTATTTTCTGCACAATCAAAAACCAGATATAATAATCTTTAACTCGATTTAAAGTTTAATACTTGCAAAAGAAATTCTAATAATTTGGTATTGACTGATCAATACCGAAATGATGAAGATACGTATATATAAGAGATTGTGAGCTTAATTAACTGAAAAGTGCTGGTTCAAAACGAAATCCACCTTCACACATGACATAATCACCATTTCATATAATCCCTTAAACAGGGTGCTAATACCAGTAATGTGATGTGATGTGATGCACTGTGACTTCTCCTTAAACGAGGTCAGGAATTTCTCAGTAACTATGCACAGAGAAACCTGTTAGCCACTTTACCTTCACTAAGTTTTCACATATTCTGCTCCATCCCATTTCCACAACATAATCTTTATCAACTTTATGGCTTAACTCTATACAGTAGTGCCACCAAGTGCAAGCCTTTGTAATCAATGGATGCAAGGAGGTTTGTGCATAAAATCTCTATCTAGGGCATATCTCCAGATTATACAAGTAAATGAGCTTGGATTGAAAACATTATTGTGTTTTCATCTTGGGATCCTAGCTTATAGTTAACTAAATAGCCAATAAACATCACATGACCAGCACTTCTTATGCTTGTGTATAAATGTTGTTAAAACAGGCAAAACTCACTATACATATTGTCACACACAACAATCTAGAGTAATCAATGGATGCCAGACGACTTGTACATAAAATCCCCATCTAGTACCTACTCATCCAATATCCCAAGACTAGTTTCTGGCTTGTGGCCTTTGTCAGTAAGGAGCCTTGGATCTGAGAGCACAAGCATAAGAAGTGGTGGTCATGTGATGTTTATTGGCATAGTGGTGGCTATTTTTATTAAAGAACCAAAGTCATAAAAATGTATAGATACTAAACCTGAGTTCAGACCCATATGATTATATAATGGGCTTGGATTGAAAAGATTAAGGTGTTTTCAGTTTAAGACTCATAGTTTTGTAGTTAAGTGGAGATAAAAAGTGGCTGCTGGAGGGTTGCATTAGATCCTAAGATCTAGGTGCAGTGCTCTCAGATCCAAGCCAGAAACTGGTCTGGAGATATTGGATGAATAGTAACTAGATGGGGATTTTATGCACAAGCCTTCTGGCATCCATTGATTACTCTAGTTTGCTGTATGTGGCAATACATATAGTGAGTTTTGCCTGTTTTAACTAAATAGGTAAATGTTGGTTGCTGGAAAACTGCATTTGACCCTAAGATCTAGGCAGCACACTGCTCTCGAATCCAAGGATACTCATGGATGAAAGCCACAAGCTAGCAACTAGTCTGGGGATATTGGATGTGTATGCATTAGATAGAGATTTTATACACAAACCTTCTTGCACCCATTGATTATGAAGTCTTGCATTTAGTGGTACTACTGTATGGAAAGTTAGCTACTATTATGAATTTCATCTTGGGAGAATTATTGTATTTTTCAAAGGTCTTTATTCATGTTTCAAAAATGTGTAGTTGAATGGAAATTTTAAGTGTATTTAAAAAAAATTATAACATATAAGAAAAGAGAGGTGAAGTTATTTTATTTGTTAAGGTTTAATTAAAAAACATGTATTAATTTTTAACTGAAGTTTAAATCTTATATCTAGACTAGCAATAATCTATAGATTAATAAGTGATTAGTAATAATCATTAAAAATATTTATCTAGTGTGGGTCATATCAAAGGTGCGGGTGAAATGAGTTTGACACATGTAAATCAAAATGTAACAATTTATTATTGATAAATACTGAATAAATAATGAAGCTGTGTAAAAGATTGTGTTTTAACCATGGGGATGTTTTTTTTTCAAATAATTTATTATAATTATGTTATTACATTAGCAGTTATGATATTCTAACATATAGTTTTAAATTTAATTGTCCAGGCTGATCATGTTATCTTTTAATCATCAGTCTCTTCATCTCTTCACCATTGGCACAGTTGCTGTAGAGATTATTGGGATATATTTTATTTGATATGGTTTCATTTTCCTTCATCTGGAATTACTGAACTTTAGCCTTTTATTCTTCTCTTCCCCCTTTTAGGAATGTCCTACCATTGGTGAGTCTAAATCCAAGATGTCCCATGTCATAAAGAAAATGATCTCAGGGGTTATCAGTTCATCTTTTGTTTTTGTCTGTTTTAATTTTTTCTGCATGAAGGCAATAGGATGAAATTTATCAGGATTAAACACTAGCTTACATCTAGTAAACCATATTAAATGATCTAGAATTAGGGTCAGTCTAATTTCTGGGTATGATCCTTTTCTGATACTGTTTTTCAGATTAGATAATTTAGCTTTATCTACCACCACATCTCCATTTATATGTTTAAAGATTCTGTGCTATCCATTTTAAATATATTTATTTAAAAAAATTCCAAAGTTGAAATCATATTTATTATATTAAATTGACATTTAGCTGTTAAATTACAGATTACCTGTTCTACTCTCTAAATTTCACAGATATTTTTTTACTAACTTTATTCCTGTTTTTTTTTTTACTCATTTAATATTTTTAGTGAGTTCTAGCACTTCCCAATAACAAAGGATGAGAACATTGGTCTCAAAAATTAAAACATCTCTGGATTAATTCTTAGATAAGAAAAAATGAATAATATTTAAATAGAACTGTTTGCTTAATCTGTGGTAAGGGAATGCCACTCAATAATTTTCCTCCTATATATATGTTTAACAAGTCCTTCACAATTTCTTTATTTCTAATTATAAAAAATCAAATTTGTTTAAATTTCTTAATAAATAATTATTCGATTTTTGTCTTATTTTTCACTTTATTTGCAAGTCATTCTATTATTTTTTTAAGGATTCAATATTCCAAGTTTTCCACTCATCCCTCCTTTTTAATTATCCAAATTAGTTCTACATACAAAATAACTCTCCAAGCATAAATAGTGGAGAAAATACTTATCAGCTGCATTCGTTCTAAAAAAGATATTACATAAATGTGTTTTAACAGTCATGAAACGGAGACTTGGACACTTAACAGGAGAGAACTACAGTTACTTCGGACTAACTAATGAAGCATGGAGTGATGTATGTTAGAAATAACAAGAAGAGATTGAAAATGAAATATATGAGAAAACAAACAGACACTATTGAAAGAATTAAGAGACTGAAGTGGAGTTGGACTGCACGTATTTCTAAAAGAGATGATAGTAGATGAATAGTTAAAATGTTAATCAGGATTCCAAGAGATTGTAAAAGACCAAATGGATAAAATAAGGAAGTGTATGGGGTGATGCGGAGAAGAAAGGCTAGAGTTTGGAGAAGATGGATTGAGTTTGGGGAGATCTTCGCCCTGCAGTGAATCGATATTGGTTGTAAATGATGATGATGATGATATATTTTATAATATATATCATTCCTTGTTTCCACAAATATGATTTATATGTAATTTCATTTTGATTTTTCTAAAAGAATCATGTTGTCTTTACATTCATTTTATATTTTTTTGTCATAACAAAAAAATGAGTTTTACTAAAAGCGTTTAAAAAAATTCCTTTGTATTGGTATCTTGTGACAAAAATATTTTAGTAACAATTCAAGAGTCCAAGTAAAAAGTTGAAAACTTTAACAGCATCTTACATAAGAGATTACTTTTAGTTTTGCTTTTACCAAAAATCTTCAGAACCATTAAGTATAGAAATTCAAATATTCGAAATTCTAACGTAAGCAGGTTGATAAGTTTAACTCTTGTTTGAAGATGAATTGATAAAAGCTTTTATAAACCACTAAATTTTATCATGCAAAATTTTAGATGGTATTTTATATATACATAAAGCTAAAATTATTGACCATTTTAGATTTTCAAAGTGGTTATTAATTGATGACTAATAGTAATATTTTCTCTCACTGTAACTTTTAAAAGGCATTTTTCAAAGTATGCTGAGATAAAGTTCGATTCTCGTATTGTGAAACTGATTTTTTTTAAAAAAAATAGTTTTTATATCTAAATATTTATTTATATTATCCTTTTTGCCTTTAAAAGTATATAAAATTATTAGCTTTAAACATTTGCTAATTATCTATTTTGTTAGTTGTATTCAGTAGTGATTTTAAAAAGATTTATAATTCTATAATTCTTTCATTCATTTATCAAATTAGAGGCAAGTTTTTGCCAATATGTAAAAAAAAAATTATATATATTAATTATTAAACCACTAAAACATTACATGACTACGATTTTTTTTTTTTGCTTATACAATTTGTTAAAACGTTAGCAACTGGTATGCGATGCACGGTGACTTTTCCTTATACGGAGTCAGGAATCTCTCAGCAACTATGCTCAGAGAAATCTCTTAGCCGCTTTACCTTCCCTTTCCATTCCTCACCCTATGCTTTCCCATATTCTTCTCTATCCTGCTCCGTCCCATTTCCACAACATAATCTTTGTCAACTCCATGGCCTTTATATCTAAATCCCTCTTATCTTTGCTCAAACTTAGCATAAAAACCAATAACCCACTTTTTGTATAATTACTTTGTTTATATTTACTCTTCCATAACATTATTTGTACCCTTTTTGCTTTCAGGCATTTACATTCAATTAACAGATGCCTAATGTTTTTTATGCCTTCCTTTCACAACATGCAGACTAAGTCACCCACATTTTTTTCCATTTATATGTATATTCCATTGTTGCTAAAGATCTTGTTCGAGCCTTAAACAGTAAACTACTTTCCTTGCTATTATCCTAAATTAACTCATACCCAATATTCCATTTACTTCTATATATATATATATTTGAACTCTTTTTACACTCCATACTAGTTCTCCATCTCTCCAATTCCCTATTTTTTATTAATGCATCTATTCTTCTATTCCATTTCTCAACACTATTCCACTCAACAATTCTCCTAAGACAATCATCCCACCTTTTGTATAAGTATACTGACATAAATTCTTTATCCAAATCTTCTGCATACTGTACTATATTTCCTACCTATCTTATTGCCTGTCCTTTTGCTCATAACTGAATTAAATACAAATTTGGTTATTCTCTTATTATCAGTAAACTGCAATCTACCAAACATTTTCATTTTGCTTTTTGCATCTCTCATATAAAAACTTAACCATTCTATTTCTTCTTGTATTGCCTCTTTTACTGTCCACATCTCTGCATCTAATGTATGTCTTCCTACTTCTCTTTGTACTTTTTCTAAGTAATCTAACACCCCTTTACTAACACACAATGCATCCTTACCATATGTTAACCCTACTACTGCCACTCCCTTCCATATAATTCTAGCTGCATCATATTTATTATATGAAAACACTCTTAATTACTTTATCAGTCCCTTTCTTTGCTTCATTTATCAATTTTTTTTTCCCATTCATCCAAGCAATTTCTCTGATTACTTAAGACAATTCCCCAATAGTTATACCTCTTCACCACACTCAACTTTATATTCACTAGTAAAAAGTCTTTGTCTTCTCTTTCCTCAATATTAATCATCATTAGATTTTTCTTCACTAAATGTGATGTGATTTACTGCAGCTTCTCCTTAAATGAAGTCAAGAATATCTCAACAATTATGCCCAGAGAAACCTGTTAACCACTTTATTTTCCACTCCCAGTCTAAGTTTTCCCATATTCTGCTCCATCCCATTTCCACAACATAATCTTTCCATACATACAATAGTGCCACCTAGTGCAAGCCACAGTAATCAATGGATGCTAGAAGATTGTCACATCAAAATCTTTATCTAATCATCCAATATCACCAGATTAGTTGTTGTATTTTCAGTTTGGGCTCACAGCTTTATAAATAAGTAAAAAGGTCAAAGGTGGCTGCTGGAGGCTTGCTTTGAATTCTATGATTTAGATGCAGTGCTCTCATATCCAGGGCTTCTCATTGATAAAAGCCATAAGCTGGAAACTAGTCTGGAGACATTGGATGAGTATGGACTAGATAGGGATTTTTGATACATTAACTTTCTAACATCTCTTGATTACTATGGCTTTCATAAATTGCCAGTATTACTTGGTACTGTTTTTATATTTAATTATATACAAATTAAAAAGTGTATGCAACACTTGAACGAGAAGTTATACCGATTCCAAAAATTATTATGCGCTAAGCGCTTTCGAGACCGTTTGCCTCATATTCAACTGATTATGTAATCTCACAGACAACCAATTGGTACTTTTGATTAATATAAAATTGGACTAAAAAAATTAAAATTAAGTACTTGAAGTAGTTTGATTAATATTCTTTCAATTTACCTTTTAACATATATATAAAATATAAAACTAAACAATACAATACTAGATAAAAATCCAAATTTTACCAAAATCCTTACATGAACATGGTTTCTTCTACTAATAAGTAGACCTTCTCAAGTAAAAATCGAACTAAAGAAACAACATATGTATACAAAACAAACAAACTTCCCATAATTCATTTCAAAAACAAACTTCTCTTTATATCAAAAGATATAAAGAAAAGAATGAATTAAAAAGAAGAGTAAAAGAAACTTTAATGATAAAACTTCTTGAATCTGAGGCTATCAATCTTATGAAGATGTCTTGATATAAAGGGAAGTTGGTTTTTGAAATGAATTATGGGAAGTCTGAAGGTTTGTAATGATGGTATATTATAAGATGTGATATGTTGGACTATTTACACCATTTATGAATGAATGTTGAATGTATAGAAAATTTTAAATTTTATTTAAACTTTTCAAATACAAACAACTTGTTAGTAATAACACACAAATAAACAATACAGGTAAGTATGCACAGTGACAATATTTGGTTAGAAGTTGAACTCGCACCTTTAGATTCTTGAATATCGAATTTAAGGCAAATGCTCTACCAACTGAGATATTCTTCAAAGGCAACATATGGTAGAAATTTGATATATTTATATATGAGGGTTGATTCAAATTCTCCTGAGTCCTTTAATTTTTTTTTTTAATGAGGCTAATTAGTTTTTTTAAATATTTTTTTCTAAGAACAAGATTAATTAGAGATTCCATACATTGTGTATTGCCACACTGGGTTGACTTATAGGATTATTTACCATTGTCATATGAGCAGCTTCCTTGAATTTTGTTCTATGCATTTTTTCCTCCTTATCCAATATTTTTGTATTTTCCCAATTAAACACATGATCATTAGTACATATATGATCTGCTATGGTAGAAACACATCTGTTTTTTCTCTTTTAACCATTGGTTTGTGCTCTTTCAATCACTGTTCCATGGGGCAACAGGTCTCGCCAATGTACTTCCTTCCACATTGAGATGGTATTTCATAGATGCAGTTTTTATTCTTCAGCATTTTCAGTTTAGGCTTAGTAGAAGTAAGTATTCCTCAAAGTGTAGTATGGCTTTGGAAAGCAGTTATAATGTTATAGTGACTGCAGAGTTTCTTTAATTTGTCCACCATTCCTGGTATGTATGGATACACTACCATACCAGTAATTGTTTTCTCTTTTGGCATCACTTTGTGTTGTCTATTGAAAGTTTTTTTTATGACTCATGATGGATAACCATTCTTCATAAGCATTTGTTCTATGGGAATCTTTTCTTTTTACAAATCACTGGTTTCTGAACAAACCTTCTTTGCTCTGTTATATAGTGATAGTATAATTCCTTGTTTAGTGCTTCTTGTATGATTGGATGTATATGCCAAGTACTTGCCAGTGTGTGTTGGTAACTAACCCTCATATATAAATATATAAAATTTCTATTATATGTTGCCTTTGACAAAATAGCTCAGTTGGTAAAGTGTTTGCCATAAATTCAATATTGAAGAATCTAAAGGTGCGAGTTCAACTTCTAAGCGAATATTGTCACTGTGCATATAGGCCAGCAAAACCTGAAGAAGAGTGGGAAATAATATTACTCAAAACATTGTGTAATTACTAACCTGTATTGTCTATTTGTATGGTATTACTAACAAGTTGTTTGTATTTGGAAAGTTTAAAATTTTCTATACATTTAACATTCACTCATAAATGATGGAAATAGTCCAACATATCACATCTTGAATCATGGGAAGGTTTGTTTTGTAATTGTTTCTTTAGTTTGACTTTCACTTGAGAAGATTCATTTGTTAGTAAATGAAACCATGGTCATGTAAGTATTTTGGAAAAAATTGGATTTTTATCTAATATTGTATTGTTTTATGGTTTTGTATTTTATTTATTACTAGTATAGTGTTAGGCAGTTTTGAATTTTATATATATATCAAATTTTTATTATTCATAATGTTTTGCTTTTATAAAATGTTTAATGATAGCATTTAACATGGTTTATTCTAATATATTTTTAGGTAGTCTGTCCTACAATTAATCCAGCTAAATATCACATATTGGTTGGTAAAAGGTTGTCTGAAAATTTAAAAATTCTAGATTTTCTCTGAGTGCTTTATTATAATTTAAAATCAGCACACACACACACACACACACACACATATATATATATATTGAAGTCTGCTCCATTGGGGGCTTCTGAATTGTACAACTAAGCAGAATGAACATTTTTTTTTACTAAATTGTGGATGATGCCCTTATTTGTGCCTCTGACACAATAATCAATGACATATATATAGATTGCCCTCACACAGACTTCTTCAATAACATGGACACATAAAAACAAAGATAACCTTTAAGGCATTAAGTTTTTTTGACTTGTACATCTAATGTGAGACTACCCATCTCAACTATAAAATGTTCATTAAGTATATTCATGTTCCTGCCACCATACATCTCAAGTCCATCATGCCAAAATCTCACAAACTTACTGATCTAAAAGTTTTTTTTATATTGGAATCACCATTTATGTAAATTTGAGTTTGATAAGAAAAATAACATTGATTCTTATCTCTCAGATTTGCATAATATCAAATATAAAAACATAATCTTGATTCAGACTGTTAAAGATTTTTATTCGAGACTCAAACATTCGGTCTTAGCAATCCATGACAAATGCTGAACATCATTACCTTACATCTCTGGAGCCATCCATTACATCACTAATATCTGCTTTTCAACTTATCAAATAGACCTTTGCACCCCTTCCATATTTAATCAGCTTATCAACAATACAAAAAATGATCTGCCCCTAGACCAAAAATCACAAATAGTATAAAAAATCACATGCACCCACATCAGCTGCCATGCTGTATATTATGGGGAATCATGTGCCAACCTGTCCATTCAAATTGCATAACACCAGTACCTATATAATCATGCCAGAACTCAAACTGGTGCTAGATCATTTTTATAAACACGAACCAGCTCTGCTCACACCTTTGTCGTCTGCTCTGAATGCAATGATGCCAAATGCAAGTTGAAAAAGGTCTGGAATATCACCAGAGATAAATACACAATTAAAAAAAAAGACTCCTGAATCTCCCAATGGCTAACTTAAACAACTAATTTGCCATTTCAAATATGCTAATTATTTATTCTCATCTTTTTAATAAGCCCCACAGTTTTATTTCCACCATCAATGCCATAACTATGATTATTACAATTAATTAGTTGAAAGTACACTAAGCAAATTTTGCTAACTTTACAAATTTAAAGCTTATCTGACATACATTTATGCTTATAATTTCTATTTGTTAAATTAAGATTTATAGAATGAATTCAAAGATCTATAACAAACACTGGAATGTTAGACATCTTTGCTGCATAAAATTTAGTTGTCAATTTGGTTGATATTTCTAGTGGCAAAAATGCTATATATATATATATATTGAACCAGATGCTTTATCTGCTTCAAAAGCAACAATCGGAAAATCAAAACTAAAATGTATTTTTAAAGATTGTAAAAGAAAAGAGAAAATTGTATTTAAAAATTTTGTACTTTATTTTATTTATTTATTAAGAGTACAGACCATAATACCCATACTTAATTATAGATAGAAATTGTAAAAATATTTTATTTTAAAAAGAGTTTGGATTGTGATAAGTTTCTTTTTATTTTGTTGATTGTAATCTATTTAAAACTAAGACTTATTTTCTCATTTACTTAAATTTAATTAAATGTTTGAAAATAGATAAGAGCCCTGGTTGGATTTTGTTTTTAATTAAGATTAAGTAGGAGATAGAGAATAACCCTGATTAAATTTGTAATCAAGATCAGGTGGAAGATAACAATTTCATATAAAAGCTTTTGTTTGAGATAGATAACTTTTACATTCACTAATGGTGGACTACTGATATTATAACTTATTGTCACTAATTGCTAAATGCAGATTGCTGAAGTTAAATTTTTGCTGACTACTAATAAGAGATTTTTATAATAGTATTTGCTGCTTGCTATGTAACTTTTCATCCAGTATGAAGAAAATACTTACCTTAAAGAATCAGATTGGAAGTATGACATGGTAAAAACTTTACAAGACAGACTCTAAAACTTGAAATTGTGCCAGCATGAATACATATAAACATCTAGTCCAGAACTGATCCTTAATATTGCCTTCATGCTCCTGACCAGATAAATGGAAATGGAAAAACCTTCATAGTGAACCCTAGATAGATAGAAATAAACTGTATGCTTCCTTCTGGAAGAAATCAGCCAGACAGAACAGTATCCATCGAAGGTAAATGAACAGTTTTATAGCTTAATCAGGGCTTAACTCTCTTTGTTTACATCTCTTTGTTTAAGTCTCAACTTGCTAGAAAAGAAATATGGATCTATAATAAATTATTTGCAATAATTTAAATGTTATTAATTACTTTATAAATATTCTTATATGTGTTAGAGAATTAGATTAAGATTTTCTATTTTAAATTTCTTTGTCAGAGAGTATATTATGAGTTTATATTTTATAATCAATTTATTTCTTTATTATTATGATTATTATTATTATTATTATTATTATTATTATTATTATTATGATGATGATGATGATGATGATGATGATGAATTGATGTTAAAAGCTTTGGGCAGGTACTATTTTTTTATTTTTAGCACACCTGTTCTCTATTATAGTTGAAATTAGTTTAATTAATATGTGTCTGTGTTTACTGCAGTCCGTAAATCTTTTGGCTAGTGATTTATCAGTTATATTGCTCTGTTTTTCTTAAACTGTAGAGATTTTGTTTTCTATTTCAGATTACATAAAATTGTAAACTTTTCTCCTTGATTGTCAGAACCAATCTTAAGAATTGCATTGTTTGATTTTTTATGAGTGTTTGCAGGTATATAACACCTCTATTATGTCTCAATGTTTTGCCGGGTTTTAGGAAAATCTTGTTTTGTGCTGTTTGTTGACTTCTGTGCAAGATGTTATTTTTTAAATCTCTAAAAAAAAAGGAAAGTGGAGTTTTAGATAAATCATTGGCAGGAAGAAACCATAAATCCCTTTACTTTTCAGGTAAGAAAACAAACTTATCTGCTAAAGTGTTTAATGCAACAATGCCCATGTACACTCTCTGATAAACCAGGTGGAGGAATTTGAGTCAAACTTTTATATTTTGTTTGACTAATATTTATTTTGGAAATTTAATAAAGTATTAATAATTATAATTGCTTGTGGCTGATGTTTGTCTCTGTGTTCTTTCCTCAATAGTCTGAACACTGTTTAAGATCTCTTTTTATCCCTGAGTCTAGCTGGTATCATTTATCATCATCAACTTTTTGACCATCATAAATTAAATTTTCTAGATTGGCAATGGCCTGTGGCACCCTCGGTGTTCAAAAAAAGTGGAGTGACCATTACAGTATATATATTAATTCTAATATTCTCATGGACAAATCAATTCATAGTATTATTTTTGGGAAATTCCATATAATAAAAATGTAATAACTAAATAGCTGACATTTCAGTACAATAAAAAAGTACTTTCTTAAGATCTTCTTCTTTCTTAAATCATAAGAATGTGTGTGATAAGATTTAAAATCATAATTTTTTATTATTTTCTCCTCATTCTTAAATTCTATTGGTTGAGAAGTTTTAAAAAATATTTCATTCTCCAATAGCTTTTTCCAAATATTGTTAATTTTCTTTAATTCACATTTTTAATTTATGCTCTTAGGCCTTTTAAAAATCTCTATAGCTTCCCTTAGCAATTTCTGGTCATATTGTTCAATTTTTGTCAGTCTATGTGCTTTATTAAAATTGATACTATGGTTTGTTAATTTAATGTGTGAACAAATGGCTGATGAATTAGATTTTTCTCTAACTGCCAAAATATATTCTTCCCATCTTATGTTATTCTATGATTTGTCTGTCCATTGTATGAATGTAAACAAACTCCACATGGAATTTTGTATACACTATGAGACTCCAAAGGAATTTTATCTTTAGGGCATCGAAATACTTCATTAATTTTTTAAAATGTAGTATAAATTATATGGATATTATTTTTCTTTAAAATATTACCAATTTTATCAGTTACTCTCTTTATATATGGCAGAACTGTCTTAATTTTTGAAGTATCAAAATCTTTATATATATATATATATATATATATATATATATATATATATATATATATATATATATATATATATAAACAAAAAAAAGACTTATAAATCCAATAAATAATATTATATTTCAACCAAAGGACTGGTTTTCATCAGAAAGAAAAAATACACAGTAAAATGGCTATAATCAAAAATTACAGATTTGGTAAAAGATTAAAAATTTAACAAAACCCCCCTGATTGGTCACAAAATCTAACACAAAATATCTACCCAATCAATGACAAAATTCAAACAAACAAAAAAAAAACCTACATTCCCTCCTAATCAAGCTTAAATTCTATTTAAATTAAAATAAATATAAAAATAAAAAATCCAAAATTAAAAATTAAAATATACATATGTGTATACATAGAAAAATTAAACTATGCTCACATACAAAAAATAGCTGTGCTCACATTAATATTCATTAAAAACTAAAATACTTATACATTTTAATCAAAAATTATAGTTAGTGCAAAGTACAATAATTTATAACTAATTATTTATCTATAAACCAATTAAACACAGATATTAAACATCCATGTAACCAATCTTTACATAAAAAACCTCATATAAGAAAATTTTCACATAAAAAACACACATATAGAAATCATTTAGGAGACCAGGTAACCCAGAGATGTAATAGTTCCAGTGTTCAAATTCAATCCATGTGGTTCTAAGGTCTTGAATTTAAAAATCAAAAAACTCTCCTTTTGTTTCCTCTCCCTTGTAGAAGAAAAACCTTCCTGAAGAATCACTACTTCTAAATCATCAATTGAATGATTTGGTAAGTTAAAATGTTTTGAAACTGGTCTATCTTTATTCTTATGCAAAATGTCAAATCTATGATTAGTCATTCTGACATGTAAACTATTTGCTGACTCACCTATATACTGGTTTAAACATCTACTACACTCTATCAAATATATCAAATTAACACTTTTACATGTAACACAATTAGGAATATACCATTTGAAATTACAATTCTTAGTACTAAAGACCACTTTTGTCACAACAATATGTTTACATGTAAAACATCTTTTATCTTTACATGGAGAACATCCTTTTTCCTGTACAGAACTACTAATAAAATTTGTTTTGACAAGTATATCTCTAAGTGATCTATGTTTTCGATATACAGCCTTAGGTGGATCAGAAAAAATAGATTTTAAATAATCTGTGGACTGTAATATGTTAAAATGTTTTGCCAATATCCGGTTAATATTAGGTAAATCTCTATTAAAAGTAAGAACCAATGGTAGAACATCTAATTGTTTTTTACTCTTTTCAGATAAAAAAAGTTTCTTTCTATCAATTAAAGAAGATCTCCTTACTGCATTATCCAACAATGTCTTAGGATACTTCATATTGAGCAATCTATTATATAAAATACTATTATTTTGTTGAAGAAATTTTTCATCATTACAAATCCTCTTCATCCTTAAAAATTGACTATAAGGAATATTAGCCTTTAAATGTTTAGGATGGTTACTATAAAAATGTAGATAGCGGTTATTATCAGTTGGTTTCCTATATACAGTAGTAGTAAGAACTTTATTAGTGTAAATAACTTCAACATCAAGAAAATGAGCAATTGATTTTGAAAAATTCATTGTGAAATTAATATTTTTATTAAAATTATTTAAATAACTTAAAAAATTATGAAGTTCAACTTCACTATGTGGCCATATCATGAAAATGTCGTCTATATATCTAAGCCAAGTGTGAGGTTTCAGTCTAGCATTATCAAGTATAGAGGATTCTAGTTTTGACATAAAAATATTCGCATAACTTGGTGCCATCTTTGTACCCATTGCAGTACCTTGTTTCTGTAAATAGTATCTAGAATCAAAAGTAAAAAAAATATTTCTTAAAACCAAATATATTAATTCAACCATAATAGTAATAAGATCATGATCATACTCTCTATCTTGTAAAGCACATTTAATAGTCTCAACTCCATCATCATGAGGTATATTTGTCTATAATGATACAATATCCAAAGTAACCAAAAAACAATCAACTGGTAATTCAGATTTAATATTTTCTAATACACAAAGAAAATGAGTAGTATCTTTAACATAAGAATTAAATGATGGTGGAATAAATTTAATAATATTATCAACATATGCTGAAATATTTTCTGTAGGACTACCAATACTAGCTACAATAGGTCTGCCTGGACAACCAGGTTTATGAATCTTTGGCAAAATATAAAAAACTACCAGGACAAATTTTGGTTGGTACTAAAAAGTTATATACATTATTATTTATAAGACCCCTAGCTCTCATATCTTTTAAACTAAAAAGTATACCCTTGAATAATGAATTAATAGTGGTTAGTGAAATAGGCTCATAAAAAATTTTATCATCTAAAAGCTCCAGAGCTTTTTTAACATAATCATTTTTATTCATAATTACTACTGATCCACCTTTGTCAGCTGGTTTTATAATAATATCCTGTCTTTTCACTAAATTGCGTAATGCATTCATCTCTCTCAATGTTAAATTACTCTTATACTTACTATGTAGTTTAAGTCTAATTTCATTAATAATATCCTGATATACATTATCAATGTATGTAACTAATAACACATTCCTTTGATGTGGTGGTGTCCATTCAGATCGTAATTTCCCAATAGTATCACATTCTTGGTTTCCAAAAAATTCTCTTTAATCTAAGTCTTCTTGAAAAATTATCTAAATCCTGATGAATTTTAAATTCATTTTTTTGATAAAATGACTGAACTGTAGGGCAAAAAGATAAACCTTTATTTAACAGTGAACATTCTGCCTCACTAAGATTAATGTTAGTTAGATTAATCACATTGTTTTCCTTATTAGCTAATCACAAAAAGTCATTGCTATAAATATTTGAGTTAGATTTATTAGTATTTGTATTTCCAGAAAATAAAATATTGTTAGTGCATTCAGAAGAATCTGTAAATCTATAAACCAATGCTAAACCAGCATCACTATTAAGAACAGATGGTAACATTTCAGCACAATCTAATGAATGTAAAGATGATATAAATGATTGATCAATATCAATTGGAATCATATCCGATGTAGAAATATCCGACACAGTATGATTATCAGAAGTCATAGAATTAATTAGTGTTTGTGACTTTATTAGTAACTAATTCAAATCTTGGCTCATTACCCATAACTTTGAACCAATGATACATTTTATTATGAAATTTCTTCACCAATAACTTCTCTCTCAAAAAACCCAATTCCTGTAATTCCTTCTGTTCATCTATATTCATTAAATTACAACTACCAAAATGTATAATTTCTTTTTCAATTAATTTAAGTCTTACCAAAAATGCATCTTTCAAAATATGTATTAATGCAACAGATGCTTCTCTTATTGTATTATCCCATTTAATTGCATGTTCCCTAGGAAATTGGTCTATGTTAGCAATAATTTTTATTCTGAGGCCTTTAGGAATTATGTTATTGTTAATAAAATATGCAAAATTACTAATATGTTGTCTATATCTAACTAATTTATCATATAATTTCCTAAGTTTAAGAAACGATGTACTATGTAATGTTTGTCAATTACTTATAACCTGCTTATTATTTAGATGTCTAGAAAAACGTTTAGGGATTGCCCCTGTATTAATTAATGTTACACCCTGTAAATGTTGTTTACTAGAATAATCCCTATTAATATCAAACTCTGTATCTATGCTAGATATTGTATAAAAATCAGTGCCAATTATCAATCCATTATCTATTTGGTTAACTACACCCACCTCTAAATTACCCAGATCTCCTTTACCACCATCTATATGTTGATCTGAAGCAGCAAAACCATCAATCTGTTGAACATCAGAAATAGTCATTGTTAAACAGTTCTTCTGTTTGGAAATGTTACAAATTATATCATCCAATGAAAGGTCTAAAGAATCATCTTTACATTGAGTATGATCTTCTTTAAAAACTTTTGGAGATCTATCCCGTAATGATTCCTCCAAAACATTCCCTGGCAAGCAAGATTGTTCAACATCTATTAGGATCCCATTAGTATCACGCGGTATAATAATTTGCGATTCCTGACAATTACATATTTCAGTCTGCGTCCCCATTTCACATGTCAACACAGCTTCCATTTGAGTTCCAACATTAGCAAAACTATATTCCCTCGCACTCAACACTGAATTTACTTTATAAACTCTGTTACATCCCATCAATGACATTATGTATTTAAAACCATCCGCTAAACATCTAGCTCCATACATGTTCAAATGACGGCCATCACGGGCTAAAAATCTAAAAAGATTATAAAATCCGTATGCTGTAAGAAAAATACATTATGATTCGTATAACTTAAAAAATGACAATGTCTATTAAATGCAAAAATTTTTTCATTAATAATTCTCAATTTAATCCGATCCATTGGGTAATGTTTATCCTGCAATTGTGGTAAAACTTGAGAAATTATAACTGGCGAACCAACTCAGGCCGATCTTTAATAAACCACAAATACCCTGAGCAAATTTTGTCAAAATGAAATATTTTTATCTGTTTACATATAGTCGTATACTTTAAATCTTATAAAAGCACTGCCAGAAAGAAATAGCACATATATGAAACACGAGAAAGTATAAATAATTTTAAACTGTATTTTGTTAAAAAGAAAGTCAAAAGGTTGCATTTGATATGTTTTTTTTTTTAATATATATTTATGCTTTAATGTGTATAGGAGCGCACAGCCACATAAGTTTATGACGGTAAATGTGGTACCTTACGGAGAGTACCGTTGGGAATTTACTTCAGTGTAATCCTATTTATGCATTTTAATCAGTCATAAATAAGTTGGTGGTATTTATAATTGTGCTGCAAATATACACGTATAAATCCATTATCGTTCAAAATATATTTACTTCAATGCAATCTTCTTAAATAAATAATTTATAAAATAACTTGCTTGTCATGCCGTGTGTAAAAATAAAATGTATAAAATAAAATAGAACTCTTGTGGGGAGGGGTGTAAACGTAAATGGTCCTTAGGTAAGTGATAGTAAACATTTTTCTTTTTGTATATAGTCTTTTTGTAAAATTATTAACCGGATGTTTTGTAAATGTCTTCGTCAATCATGTACCGTAATTACTAACCCTAAGTAAAATATTTTTTTTTTTGATAATTTTTTTTTAAGCAACTTTACTGATATGTAACGAGCACAGACGTTCGTTACATTGTTTTTTTTTTGATTTATTAAACATGAAAGTAAATTAAAAAGTTCGCATTTAAAAATTTTGTTTAAGAATTAAAAATTGAAATCAAATATCATCTTAAACTCGTATATATTAAATCGCACAGATAATGAAAAATTATTAAAATAAAACTTTATTAAAGAAAAAGTATTTTAAAACTAAATTTTAAAAAGATTTGGAGACAAAATTATATCTTTAAATTTATCTTTAAATATATCCTTGATTTGGAAAACAGGTTAATTAATCAGAAATGGAAATGATAAATTTAATTAGTCAAATGTAAACCAGCCTTGGGCATTTAAATGTAAAAACATTGGTCAGATAGGAAAACAATAGAAACTTTTAGCAAATGAAATAAATCCATTGGGAAATCGGACCTCAACAAAAAGGATCATCACATCGATGATGTAATGTTAAGTCAATCTTTCAAAGTAATATAAAAGGACAAGTTTGGAAATTATTAGTTAGTGAGAGTGATTATGATTATTACGATGTGACAGATAGGTGTTAGTGCAGAGGTGCGGGAGAAGGGATTGAAGAGACGCACGATTCAATCCCTTCAGTTTTTCCAAAGAAAGAAAGAGAAATGAACTATCGTTTTCTACATTGAGGACCAACTAAACTAAAAAACCTCCGAATAAATAAACAACGGCTAAATGGATACCAATCTTTTGAGGACGGCGTGTGAATTCACGTTCATCGCAAGCAATGGATAAAGATGAACTGTTTTAAACCATAAGAACTTTATAAATAATGAACATTAAATTAAAATTTTCCATATTTAAATGATTGCAATATTATCCTATCTAACCAACTTAATTTATTAATAATGTTATTTGATGTATTTTTTATTTATTTATTTAAAATCATTTCCATTTATTTAATTTTGTTCTTTAAGTTTTATTATGATTTCTGTTTTCTGTTAAGTTAAATTATATAAATGTTAAACTTAAGTCGGGCGTGAATGGCTGTAAAGATTTGTAAAGTTATATTAGGGGAGGGTAATCTTAGGTTATTTTTCGTTGTTAGATTGGGTCAATGGATTGGATATATTGATGTAGTTAATAGATGTAGTCGGAGATTCACTACTGGCAGAATCGTTTATATATACGCCGCACTCACCCGTTTGCCTATGAAAGGAATTATAAGACGGAGAACGCAGTTCCTTTCTATGAAGTTTTTTTTTATTGTTCTTCTCATTAGATAGATGTAATATTCCTATATGATGAGAGTCAATGTCTTCTCTTAATCCTTTTGGTGCTGCCGTATTCCATATTACATTGAATACATCGATGTATCAGATGAATTGATGCCAGTTTGACTGCGAAGTTTAGCCTAAGGTTAAATGGGGATAGAATGTTTTATTTTCAAATGTAAATTTATGTAGTCTATTCATACTCGACCCTAAATAAAAATGCATTAAATTTTAAGTTGTTTATGGATACTTGCATGGATTGGTTATCGGTTAAGTATGTTTTGGGATTTCATATTTGATCAAAATATATAGACATTCGATAAATAATGATACCTTACGGTGAGTATCTAAAATGTATTTATTTGGATGTCTTTTAAGTCATTGGTGACAATGCAAGTATCTTATGGTGAATACTATTGGGTTACTTATAAATTTCCCTCTGCAATTGTCAGTATCAATGATTTTATATTTTGATCTTTATGTTTACTTTGAAATGTTTTTAACCGTGTAATCTATGTAACCGATCTATATGCAACATATTAAAACAAGCTTTTATAATCCCATCTGTGCGAACTTAATTAAAATGTAAACTTATAATACAATAGAAATTAAAATGTAAATTAAAAATCTAAAGTAAAGTTAAAAAAATAATGTTAAAATGTAAACTGATACTAAAACAATTTTCAATCTTATATATATATATATATATATATATATATATATATGCATAAATAAATGTTTGTATGTTAATTACTGGCAGTGGCTTATTTTATTCTTTTTTATATATATACTCTTATATTATATTTTTAAATCTCTGCTATTCCACTGAGCTAGTGACATGGGCTAACGACCGGATGCAAAAAAAAAAAAATTTTTTTTGTTGACTTACGTATCTGCCTACTCTATAAATTTTTCTAGGTTCAAATGCCTAGATGGCGCCTGTAATGTCTCCAATTTCTCCGGATCGTTATATAAGCCTTATTAATAATTCTGTAAGCAAAACCATTATGAAGAATTTTTTTAGTAGCTTATATATATATCTTGGTGAAAATGGCTGTCATCAGAAAATCTCAGTTCTATTTAACAATGTCTTTGCCACTGAAAATAATTGTGCTGGATGGTGATGAGAAGAAAAATGTAGATATCTCTCAGTGTATGTTTGCTTTCTATATATACCATGGGAAAAAGAACCATCCTTCTTTCTTCCAATTAAAACATCTAAGAATGGAAATGGATTATTACTTTCTACTTCTATAGTAAATGTGATGTTGTTGTGAAAAGAATTTAAGAAAATTAAAAAGTCATCAAGAGCATGCTTATCATAAGGCCAAATAATAAAGGTATCATTAACATACCTCATCCATACAGATGGTTTTTTTAACTGATGATATCAAAAAATTTTAAAAAATTAATGAAGTATTTCCATGCCCTAAAGATAAAATTCATTTGGTGTCTTATGGTGTATATGAAATTCCATATGGAGTTTGTTTACATTTATATATTGGACAGAAAAATTGTAGAATAAACATAAGAAAGGTAGAACACATTTTGGCAGTTAGAGAAAAATCTAATTCATCAGCCATTTATTCACACTAAATTAACAAACCATGACATCAATTATAATACCCACATATTCTGGAAAAAATTGAACAATATGACCAGAGACTGCTAAGAGTAGTTATAGAGATTTTTAAAAGACCTAAGAACATAAACGAGATATGTGAATTAAAGAAAATTAACACTATTTGGAAAAAGCTATTGGAGGATAAAATATTTTTTTAAAACTTTTCCACCAATAGACTTTAATAATGATGAAAAAATAAAAGGAAAAAAAAATAATGATTTTAAATCTTACCAGACACATTCTTATGATTTGAGAAAGAAGAAGCTCTGAAGAAAGTACTTGCTATTGTACTGAAATGTCAGCTATTTAGCTATTATATTTTTATTACAGGGAAGTTCCCAGGAATAATACTATGAATATATATGTTCTTCTAGGTATGTGTAGTCATGAGCCATAAAAAATAAATTCAATATCTGATAATGTTGATAAAAGAAAAAAATTAAGAGTCAAGTGAAATGGTGAGAAGTAGGCATAAAATCACTAATTCAATGAATATCATTGGATGAAAAAAAAAGTATTACACCAAGCCATACTGATTAATATAGAAACGTGTGCACAAAACCTTTTATCAAGATATAATATATTACAAATAAAGATATTCATAAACAAATTGAAGTATTTACAAATTAGCATTATGTACAAAATTGCATAGTACTCAAGCAATGTTATATTGGTGGTCGAGAGGTCAGCGACAACTGCTTTACAAGCAGTTGTCCCGGGTTGGTGGGTTCGCATCCCAGCTGGTGCTATGACACATGAGAAAAAAAAAGATTTATATTATCTTCATTCTAGCTTATGTATTTGTGTTTAATGAGTCATTCAATCTATTCTACAATCATTTTCTTAGATGATAAAAATATATTCTTTAGGATGTCTACTAGTCCTGTTTGCAGCTGGGCATTAGTAATATATTTTCTCATTTTTTATTATTTTTACAATTTCTTACTGGGTCCTTAAAATTCAGAGCTGAATTATTCATTCATTAGTCTTTTCCTTTACTCCTTTCAATTGACAACTGTATAAAATTAATTTTATCTCATTTCTGCAGTATACCATTTCTTAAAACAGGCAAAACTCTGCATACAGTAGTGCCACCCAGTGTAAGACAGATTAATCAAAGGATGCCAGATTGCTTGTGCATAAAATCCCTATCTAGTGCCTACTTATCCAATACCCCTGTGGCGTTCTTCAGTGAGGAGCCTTGGATTTGAAAGCACTGCATCTAGATTTTAGGATCTAATGCAACCCTTCAGCAGCCACCTTTTATCTCTACTTAACTAGAAAACTATGAGAATAAAATTGAAAACACAATAATATTTTCAATCTAAGCTAAGGAAAATTCTTGATTGACTAAAAAAAAGACAACTGTCTTCAAAATCTTTAGGAGATGTAACTTGAGGATAAAACAATAAAATTTGGCACTTTATTTTAAAAAAGGCTATGAGTAACCATAATGTTCTATAGATATTTTATCAAACAGTCTCTTATTCTGGACAAAAAAGAACAGCCATTTGAAAAGTTGTTATATCAACATCAAACTTACCAATTTGATTATTAAATATAATTGTTCCACTGAACATATGTGGTGCCCAATTTAAGGCTATAATGGTTTTGGTAATAAAATTCTTCTACTTTCAGGAATATAATCTTCCAATTCCATAAGAAGGAAGGTCATTGTTAATTCACTATCTCTAGCCCAAATTCATGCATTGAAAATCTTGATGTTTATAGAATCTGCAATGTTGTGACATTTTTAAATATCAGGTCCAAATCTTCACTGACTTCAATGTTTCACAATGAATTAAGTGTCAGATATTATCATTATATTTTGTATATTTGCTTTTAGTTTTTCTTCTGCAGTTTGTTCAACTTTATTGGTTGTTTCTATTTTAAATCTTTTTGCACATTTGCGAATATTAATTTTAATCTTGAGTCAAAAAAATAGTCTCAAAAGGTCATTTTTGCTAGAAAAAGCTCTACAACAGTCAGTGATTTAAATCCATTTTATGAATAAATCAATGAAATACATTAAAAGATAAACCAAAAAGTGCACAAATTTAAATTCTGACTTGCATATACCACAATGTTAAAATCTCATAGCAATTTTAAAAATTATTATGTGAGAAATATCAAATGATTTATTTAAAATTATTGTTTATTATATTTTCATAAAAGTTACTTTTTTTTGCAATACCGTTGTTTAATTATTTCATGTATATATTACATAAATATATTTTAATGATCAAAGTTTCTACTAATCAAAGAATGCAACTAGAGATATGGAATTTAGACAATACATATATTTTAATTATCAAACGTTCTATTAGTGTGAGGTCGCAACTAGAGAAATTGAGAGAATTAGTGTTATAAAAAACTGTGGTATTAGAGCTGCGACATGAAGAATTATAATCGTTTAATCATTAAATTAATTAGGTTATTAAATCAAAAACATATTTTAAAATCTACATTAAAAACAAAACAATTTAACAAAAAAAAATATGAAAAGCATTAATGTGAAGAATAGTCAAATTGAGGGTGTGTTTGCACGTGCATATTCTGCATAATCTATTTTAATACATTGTACAGGCTTACACCTGCATTTATATATGCAATATATGTGGGATTCGAACTCAGACTTTCACACGACCTACAACTCTCAGTGCCATCTTATACTGCTGACTCACCTGATCACACACATGTTGAAAAGATAATCACCAATATTTGTATTTCGTGCTAAACCAGCACTCATTAAAGTTTGAGGATTGGTTATCTTAATATAAAGCTGAGTATTAATTGTATATATGTGTGGAGATGGTAATCTGAACTAACTGATGATTGAAAATAGAACATGTAAATATATTTTAATTATCAAACTTTTTACTAATGTAAGAATACAGTTAGAACACAAAAAACGGGCAGCACTTATTAAAAGATTAATGGGAAAATTGTATTTAGTATTCAATACATCAAAATGCAATTGAGATAATAATAAAAAAAACATTAAATTTTAATGCTCAGAATAAATCTTCATTATATATATAATTTTGAAATATGTTTTAATTACCAATTATATTATATTCTTTTATACTTGGATTTAGTATTATTCTATTAATGTAAGCAAAACCACTATGGTACAGCTAGTCTTTAATAATTGTTACATTTTGATTTACTGATGTCAAACTTACTCCACCCACTATTTTGACACTATCTACTTTAGATAAATACAATAATAATTATCACTATACGTTTATTAAACTACTGATTATCATCACCTTAGATATAAAGTTTAAACTTTAGTTTAAGATTAATATGTGTTTTTTATTTAAACACACACATGTGGAGTAATTCAATTTCATTTCTCTTTTCCATGTGTAATTTTTTAATCTATTGAAAATCATGTATTCTAATTTATCTAGCCAGCATACCTTTGTTTTATTGATCTATATTTCAAACATATATCTGATTCCTTTTGTTAAAATATCAATCAATTCTTTTTTTTTTTACTTTTTTCTCAGTGATGAAAGTTTATTCATCAAAAAACACACAAAAAAAACACAGATACAAATACAGTTAGAGAAAGGTTTATAAGAGAGTGATTATATGATAAATTGAAATTTCAAAAGCAATATGGCAAGAGGGGAAGGATACATGTGAAAAGGGAATGGGAGGTAGAAAGGGAAAACGGTATGTAGTCCAGGCCAGTTCGAGATGCATGTCTTTGTTGAGCAAGCACCGCATGGGTCACAAACATTTGAATGATTGAGTCCTATGACAGAGGCTGAGAGGATGGGAGTTGGAGGATTGCCCAAGTGTCTGTGAGGAGTGGAAGTGGGGCTAGTTTGGTATCTCTGGTTTTAAGAGAGTGAATTAGGTCCAATAGCTTCCTTTTTTTTTTTACTTGTCTTTATCATTCATAACTCCTAAGTTATCTTTTATAAGTGCTTTATCCATAACTGTACTCTCAATATTTTATATTTTTATTCATTAATTTCAGCATGCTATAACTTTTATTTTTCTATTCCTTTTTCTCCAAATTCAGTATCAGAAATACTTTGAATCTTATATCTTTCTTTTTGTATAGATTTTTGGTTTCTTTTCTTTTTTTCTAAACCCTAGGTAAATCATTTAGTTATTTAAAATGTATTATTTGTGTTGAATCTAAATGTTTACAGTAATAAAATATTTATATTAATACATTTTTTTTTAACCTGGTAAACTCTTTCTGTATTTTTTAAACATAAATCTTTTTTTTTTAAAATCATTCATTTGGGTAGTTTTTCTTTTTTAAAAGATACTACACAATGTTAAACAGCTGACAGCAAATACATTAAAACGATTATTAAATGTTCATTTGTTGCTAACATTTTTCAAAAAATATTTAAAAATAATGACGGCGGAGGAGTAAAACATATTCAGCAAAACATTAAATGCACCTGTAAAAATTTGTTCAAACTCTTTGACGGTTTTTTGCCGCATCAGGTTTTTAGAATAAAAACTAAATAAGAAATGCTTACCTAATTGTTATAAATAAACATATTTTGTTAAATTAAAAACTCGTCAGAGTGTATTAACTTAAAATTATTTTAAAATATTTTTTGAAAGTTTCTTCATCATCATAATCATCATTTTCCACCATTACCAATCCATTACAGAATGAAAGTCTCTCCGATCCCGAGCTTTTCTTCTCTGCATTATCCCAGCATCTTATTTCATCCATCCATTTCACATGTGGTCTCTTTCTTGGTCTTTACATTGCATAGTAAAGTATATATATTTGAAATGATTTAAAAAAGATTTATTAAAAAAAAAAAGAAAATTAAAATTATATAAAAAAAATTATTTAGTTTAATAACAACACAAACAATTTTTCTTATTTTTATATTTTACCAATAGATTAGAATAAACGAATTGACAAATAACATAAAAAATAGTAAATATATTATTTTATCGGATGTTTTTGTTCCAAAAGCATTTTATCTGCTTTTAAATTACTCACTTTGAGAGTTCTGAGACATGATGGCAGTGCTATTGCTTTGCTTTTTGACTATTTTTAAGTTATCTATAAAGTTGGTTTGCTGGTTCACATTCATTTTGCAATAGAAATTCGAAGGAAAATTATTAGTTTAAAAAACAACTGAAATTGTTAGCATATAAATATCATGCAAATTTCCAAATTCAGAAGAAGCCAACAATTCTTAGGAATGATCTGGAACAGGATAAAAACACAACTTAAGAAGAAAAGATATACATGCACACACTCATATTGTGGAAACTGCATCGTGTTGTGAACTAAGGACAGCTGCAAAGCTGAAGTTCGAGTGTACAAGAGAACAAGAGAGTAACCAGTGAATTTCCATCACTGAAGGTTACAAAGTGAACCTAGGGTCTTTTACAGACTACATTTACCTTATTATTTTGTAAGCCTTTATGGCAACATAAATGTAAAGATTATTTTAATATTACTTTTTATATTGCATCTTGCTGGCCAAATAAACATCATTTATTAGTGAATCAAATTATTTGTGTAATATTTACTTCTGTTTGACTGTACACCTTTACTATAGTTGCAGTATTTGTGGTGGCGGTGCACAGCAGAAAACTGGTGCTGTTGGTAGAATAGGATTTGAACTATAATTTGAAACTGTAGTAGTTGATAATAGGACCTGATCCATAGCAGAAACTTTAGTAGTCAGTAATAAGTTTCAAACCCATACTTAGAAAACTGGCTCAGTTAGTAAGCCTAAGGGGAAGTTAGCAAGTGAATGAATCTAGGTAATTGTGAATTTTTTTGATTATTATTTAATGGTAAGTAGAAGAATTTGAACATAGAATTTTTTTATCTATATTTGTCCTCCACTCAATCTCAAACAACTGATACATATGACCATATACATGCAAAAAGATATGTGGGCATAGATTTGGCTGTTTGAGATAAAGTGGAGGATGAATATAGATTGAAAAATCCTAAGTTCAAATCCCTCTACTTATTTACATAAAAACATTCGGTACATTGAATGAATAGGCCAATTACATATTATTTAGTTTCTATATTTGAGATTAAGGTAATAAAATGATCCAGAAACCGACAACATCATCAATTGGTAGACAATCTGAACCCAGGCTTTTAAATGTGCTTTTTCTTTTAGTATTTTGGAAAGAAATATTGTAATTTTCAATAATTTATTTACATATTTAAGCTTATTTATGCAACATATTTGCAAAATATTTATTTTAAACAAAAAATTACATGATTACAGTTAGATTTTATTTTAAAATGTTTGTTTTTATGAAGACAAATTGTTAAAACTGTAGTTATAATGAAGTGAAAGTTATTATTCACTAAAAAGAAATGTTTTCATATATGACAGTAAAATTTTTTTTTGTGAAATTTTAATAATAATAAATATAATTTTAAAATTTAAAACATATTTTCATAGCTTTATGATGTCTTAACTAAAATTTGTTTCCATTTTAAAAATAGAATTCAAATAAAAATTTCATTCAATTATTTTTACAAATAGGTAAAAGTTATAAACCAATATTATTCTTACCATAACATATTTGGTTTAGTACTTTAATTTTATATTTTGCAAAATTTAAATATTATCTTTTAGAATATCTTTCATTTGTAAATCTATATTTGTAATAAATAATGTAAAGAGTATCAAAAGATGATATAGAATAAAGGTCTAATTTAAAAAAATAAATGTTGCAAATATAACCGAAATTGCCACTAGGGGTGTTCAAGTAAAAGTGGGAGGAGTTAATCTGAGTAATGTCTTTATTAAAAATAACTACTTGAAAATAAAAATAAAAGCAGATATCTTAGTTTTAATGATTATTTTTCTTTCTACAAATTTTTAATTATGATTTTTTTAAAATGACTTTTCTTTGCTTCACTTTTTTTAATATTCCTAAACAAGAATGTATATTCTATCTTGGAAATATACATAATCTCCTGAAATACATTTCCATTAAATAGAATCTTTCAAGATTTAAACTCATGTTTTTAAACAGTATTCACCATTATCATATATTTTAAATCTTTCATTCATCTAATTTTTACTTTATGCAATTATTTTCTATTCCTTTTCAACTATTTTTTTACACCCATTATATCTTCTCAATATTTGTAATAGACATATTCAAAAACTTTTAAAATAATTTTCATTCTATTTATCACAAGATCATTACAAAACCCTTACTTAAACTTCAGTTCTTTATTTTTAATTTTAAAACCAAATTTAATTCCATTGTTATCTTTTAAATAGAAATAATAATCATTACTCTTCATTTCATACATCACATGATAACTATCTCTTATACTAGCACATAATTGTTTATAAACAAAACAAAACTCTCCATACAGTAGTGCCACCCTGTGACAACCAGAGTAATCAATGAATGCACAAGCCTTCTGGCATTTATTTCATACATGTCCAATTCATCACAAAGTTATATAATTTTTAATTATTTTTTAGACATAAAATTGACTGGCTTACTCAAAACATTGAAAAACAATCTAATTAAAGAGAATTTACTACCTTCTCCCCAATTCATCTTGGCTCATTATACTAACTCTGATCAGTAGCTAATAAAGCTAGAATAAGTGTTTTTTTAAAAAAGAAAGTACATGAATATGAAATCAAATCATATATATAACCTACAATGGGAGTTTTTGATTTAATAAGATATTTGTTTTGCAGATAAACTAATGTATAATAAATTGAACTATATGGATATATACAAGTTATAAGTAATTAGATGAAATCATGTGTAAATTATTTAATAATTCAAACTTTTTTAGTAGCAATAATTCATCCTATTTCTTCTTTAAATCAGCAGATAGTAGTAGGGCTATGTCTATATTCCCATATTAATTCCAGGCTACTGGTGAACTTCAGCATTCAGAAACTGGTCTGCAAATGCAGCTATAACATCATTTTCTAATTGTGCAAATTAATAATAGATGGCTCTGAAGTAGAAGTGAATTACTACTGATTTATAAAGGACATATTAAATGTAAGCAGAAAATTGACAATGTGATATATATTTGAAACCTTTATTTGTAAAATGAAATAAACAAACTATTGTGGCTAGTGGACAAAAATATAAGATGGCTATAGTTTAAAAATATTTATATACTATTAATATTACTATTTGTATACTTTTAATACTATTTTAATCCAAAGGGAATTACACTCTATACACACGTGGTTTAAAATTGTTTTAATATCTTAATGATGTTTTGATGAGTATGGAGAATCACAAACCAAAGCACAAGATGGAGACTTTTGAAAAGATAAGGGTGGTTTTTTATCTTTGTGCCTACATTCATTTATATAGGCTAATCTAATGCATCTTGTTAATGGATGAAACAAAGTTAATGGATGTAAAGTGATTAATGAAAGTCTTTCATGCTCTCAATCCAAGTGCAAAATTTTACAATCTACTGCCTGTTAATATTAGTAAAAAATGCAAAAAGTTAACTATTGTTTCACATTACTTTATATATTATAATGAAGATTTTCATGGTTATGTAAGGAAGATAATTTTTTTTTTCGGTAAAGTCATACCATGTTTTAGCTCTATGCATGAAGAAATTACTCTATCCTGCAGTCAAAGAATCCTATTTAAAATTCATAAAATCTCCAAAATGACCATCTACCAATCACTGATTTAGAATGCCATAGTTTTACTGAAATCACATTCATATTCATCATGACTGTGGCTATAATGATGAACTGTTGTTTCTCAAATTATAACAAGATTGTATGTGAATTATAGAACATTCATTTATACATATATTAGATGATTGTCCAATCAGAATAGGAGGTGGTTGAACCATAAGGCTCATATTTTCTTTTATTTTACAGACAGCTGATTTATTAAAACTGATTTTAGAAGAAAGAGATAAAAGAATTGACTTCCATAAAGCTGATGTATGCTGCAATTCATTATATTTATTTAAATTGTTTCCCCTTTTTAAAATTTCAATAAATTCTCTTATAGTTTTTAAATCATATTTTTCCAAAGTAGTTAGTATTATCAAAGACAGGGATGAACTAATTTCTAAAAAAAATGTGATGTGAAAGCTGATATAATCAATTGTTGATTGAAGGCATTTTTATGATCTCTAAACTCTGACAACAATGCATCTATTTGACTGACACACACAGTTTTTTGGACACTGTGAACAATGGAATATATAAATAACTAATTTAAATAATTAGAATTTTTTCAAAAGATCTTATGTGTGCATTGAATCTGGTTTTTTTAGCTGAAAGAGTGCTCAGCTACTGTTAGTGAATAAAGACATTGATAAAACTAATTTTTTTAGCCAACGTTAGAAACATTTTCTTCAACTAATTAAAAGTAAACTTTAATTTAAAGATTATATAAAAATTAAGAAGCACTACTAAAGTTCAATATAACTAAATACATAATTTAAATATGAACAAATTATTTTAATTTAACTCATGTTAATAGCAATAAATTCTTGCATCTGTTAAAATTATTAAATTTTAGCTACTTGAGTTATTGGTGGAAGAGACTATTATAAAATAAGAAATATAAAAGTTTGTGATGCCAAAAGAAAGATTAAAGAGATTTAGTGTATTGAAAATGACCTCAGCACCATTAACAGAAGAGAAGCTTGCTTTGCTTTCTCCAAACAATGAACTAATTAAATGTTCAAATACATTTGCATAAATGAATAACAACTTATAACAGAGTTACCATTTTTAAAGTTATGAGTATAGGATCCAAAGTAACATCTCAAAAGCACTAAGATTATAAAATCTTAAATATTAAATAACTACAACTTTACTAATCTATGCAAAACAGTGCATAATTATAATTACAATTTCCATAGTGAAGAAAAAAGATTACCTATTTTAATTATATAGGCCAATCTGAAACATCTTGATTTGAGAGCATGAAGATATTACTCTCTTCCCATTTAAATCCATGATTTTCTTTCACAAATTAACTTACATGAAATCTTATGATTTGCAATGATATAATATTATTATCTTTTTAATGGAAATATAGAAACTAAAGTAATGTTCTGGTTATTTATCAAGCACATAGGCAGTATGCAATTAGAAAGAGAAAGCTTTAACCTTTTCACCATGCGCCTTAAATGTTTATATAATAGCCAAATGATGTAACTTTTAACTACAGAGAGATCACAAACCTTAACATAAGATAGAAGTTTTAATGTTTAAGATGCATGTAAAAAAGCTTGCGCAAATAATGAGAATGTTACATTAGTTTCTATACTTCCATCAAAACGATATCAATATTACGTCATTGCAAATAACAAGATTTCATGCAAGTTAATTTGTGAAAGGAAATAGTGGATTTAAATATGAAGAGAGTAATATTTTCCCACCCTCAAATCAATATGCTTTAGAGTGGCCTATATAAGTAAGAATTTAGATTAAAGATAAGATAGCCATTCTTATCTTTATAAAGTCTCTATCATGTGTTGAGGTCTGAGTCAAGAACTATATTGTTTGGATAATTTACAAGTGTTTAAGGTGTATGTAAAAAGGGTAAAGTCTTTCTCTTTGTAATATTTAAGAAATTAAATAATTAAATACTGTATACTACTATTCTAGTAATTATAAATAAAATAGAAAATCATATAATATTGTAATACTAGCCCAAAAACTCCACAAAATTTTACCAAATTTTTTTCACAACTATAATTTCAGCTATTAACAAATAGACCTTTTCAAGTGAAATTCAATAAGATACATGCAATATATATATATATGAAAAACAAAAAACACAAGTTAAAAACTTGCATACACTTGTATTTATGACTATAGATGGCGTTATACCAAAAACACCTTCAAGCGTTTGTTTACATAAATGTCAGAGCGAGTATTTCAATATCTCTAATTAAGTTAGAGATATTGAAATACTCGCTCTGACGTTTATGGAAATAAATGCTTGAAGGTGTTTTTGGTATAACGCCATCTATAGTCATATATATATATATATACAAAAGAAAATAGCCTTCCTGTCATTCACTTCAAAAAACAAATTCCTTTAACATCAAAGGATGTTTTCTTAAGATTGATAGCCTCATCTTCAAAAAGATTTATCAGCAGAGTTTCTTTTACTTTTCTTTTTATTTTACTTCTCTCATAAAAAATAACTTCTGCATTGACAAATAATACTTTATGACTTGTATTCAGTTCATGAATATACAAAATTGAGTCGTGATATCTATTTTACCTCTACTCTTATGAAATTTAATTCTTTTATTAAGTCTTAATTTATTTTAACCTATATAAATTTTCAACAACTGCAAGAGATCTTATAAACCACACCAGGAATAGATTTGCTATCAATTGACTGTTTTGAACTATTTAATAATAAAACAAAATCTATTTTCCAGGCTACTTTAATACTACTCAATAAAAACAAAACTATTGTTATAAATCAATTTATAAACTGATGACTTCAATAGTAAAAATATAAATTTTTTATTCTCTCTAACTGTTAAATCTCTATTATCAACACACTTATAAATATTTTTTAAATATAATATTTTTAATAAATTTATGATTAAAATATAAATCAATATAGTCTGAAGCAAATTGATTCCTCTGAATATAACTGTTATTTTCAAAATTATTAAGTACTTCTATTTCTATAACAAAAATTCAATAAAAATTTTTCTTACAAGTAAAGATTGCTAATTATTTTTTTGTTTAATAAAATGACTGCAAAATAAGACATTATCAACTTTATCAACACTTAAATCTAGTAATTTTAACAAATTCAAAAGACTGCCACTCAGATATTAAAATCAAAATTATTCAATTCATCAACAAATCCTTCAATTTGTCTTTCTGAATAAACAAACAATCATCAACTTACCTATCAAATATTCTGAAAGAAACTGAAAATGATTAATAACACTGCCTCCTAAAAATGAGTATTGATAGAGGACATTATTAAAGGAGAAATAACAAACCAATAACCCATCCTCCTTTAATCTTATAAAATACATTATTACATGTAAAACACACTGGACCCTCTAATAATAATGGAAAATCATGAATAACTTTAATTTTATCTGCAGAAAAAAGTTCATGCTTCTTTAGATCAGAAATAAATCTCATTATTACTTTTAATCCTATCAACTGATTGATATATGTTTTAAATACCTAACTATCAAAATGCAAACCTTTTCTAAAAGAAATCAACTAATTTTATCAAATTAAAACAGGCAAAACTCTCCATAAAGTAGTACCACTCAGTGCAAGCCAGAGTAATCAATGGATGCCAGAAACTAATCTAGGGATATTGGATGAGTAGGCACTAGATAGGGATTTTATGCACAAGCCTTCCGGCATCCATTGATTACTCTGGCTTGCACTGATGGCACTACTATATGGAGAGTTTTGCCTGCCTTAACAGCTTGAGCAAGCATAAGAAATGGTGATCATCTGTCGTTTAATGGCTTAATTTTATTAAATAACTGGAAAAAAAGGAACTAATTAACATAAACTTATAAAATTGTTAAAAAATCTTACAAGAAGTTTTGAAATTTTATCAGCAATCTTTCCTGTAAAATCAAAATTACACCTTAAAGAAAATCATTATTATGAGATTTTAAATTAAGAAAACTTCTGAGCCAAATAGTCATTAGAATAACAACTTAAATAAGTAGATCAGTTTTTTATTTTTCATAATTTCAATTAATTTAGATTTTATTTTCTTACCAAGATCAGGATTTAAAATAAAATGCTTTCCATTATTTAATTATAAAAAAGCATTATTTTAAAAATCACCATTATTTAACAATGGAAAACAGTGTATTTTTTAATAGGATTTAATCACTGGTCTTCAATTTTTTGTTAAGAAATTGTATTTGCTTCGGATCAAAAACATTTTTTTTTTCTCTAGTAATTGCCTATTTAAAATTACCTGTAGAAACATTTTATTATTTAAAATATTTTTACAATTTTCAATAGCAGAAATAAGGGTCAATTACCACATTCCTATGGCTAAAAAAACAAAGAAAATAATTCAGAACAATCAAAATCAAAGTTAGACAAATTTAAAATAGATGAAGCATTAGGCCTTTGTTTTTGGTAGTTTAGATATTGAAAACATATATTAATCAGTTGATAGGAATAAAAGTATTAATGTGTTTAATAAATAATATTTCTATAGTGTAATTTTCATGACACTACACTCACACAAATTAAGGACTAGTTTGTATCCACTTTTGGTATTTTGTGGAAGGGTGTAATCATAAAAATATGACCATATTGAAAAGATGTATGGTCCCAAAATGCACATTTCATGCTGAATCAGAACTCATCAGATGACCCAGATCACAATCTTTTACATATATCTTTATCATTGTTTATTACAGTTTAATTGATAAGTGTCAAATTTACTGTCCTCACAGCTTTGACACAAACCATTTGATTGAAGTATATTAATACATTTTTATTAGTTATTCATAAGACTAAAGATTATACACTTAATGAATAATATTTCTGTTGTGTAATTTTCACTACACCACATAAGGTAGGGCTGAAATATTCATTAAATAGATAATAATCTATAGTCTAAGGAATGATTACTTTTCTCTACAATATGTTAAAAGGGGATAGAAACCAATCCCTATCTTGCATAAAATTGCTATAGTGAAAATTACACTAAAGAAATAATTTATGTAGATAATCTCTAGTTATTAAAATTAATGTTTCTTTTTGTTAAAAAAAACATGAATATTTTTAAAACAGGCAAAACTCACTATGCCTATTGACACACACAGTAAGCTAGAGTAATCAATGGATGCCAGAAGACTTGTGCATAAAATCCCCAATCTAGTACCTACTCAGCCAATATCCCCAGACTAGTTTCTGGCTTGTGGCCTTCATCAGTGAGGAGCCTTGGATCTGAGAGCACTGCACCTAGATCTTAGAATCTAATGCAACCCTCTAGCAGCCACCTTTTATCTCCACTTAACTACAAAACTATGAGTTTTAAATTGAAAACACCTTAATGTTTCCAATTCAAATGTATGGGTACTAAACTCAGTTCAGTACCCATACATTTCGGTGTCTTTGGTCCTTTAATAACTATAGCCACCACTATTCTATTAGGCAGGATTGGTTTTAAGCCAATAAACATCACATGGCCACCGCTTCTTATGCTTGCTTATAACTGTTTTAAAACAGGCAAAACTCATGTGATGTTTATTGGCTTAAAATCAATCCTGCCTAATAGGACAGTGGTGGCTATGGTTATTAAAAAACCAAAGACACCAAAATGTATGGGTACTGAACTGAGTTCAGACCCATATGATTATATAAGCTAATGAGCTTGAATTGGAAACATTAAGGTGCCTTTAATTTAAGACTCATAGTTTTATAGTTAAGTGGAGATAAAAGGTGGATGCTAGAGAGTTGCATTAAATCCTAAGATCTAGGTGCAGGGCTCTCAGATCAAAGGCTCCTCACTGATGAGGGCCACAAGCCAGAAACTAGTCTGGGGATATTGAATGAGTAGGCATTAGATGGGGATTTTATGCACAAGCCTTCTTGCAACCTTGATGACTCTAGCTTGCTATGTGTAGCAATATGTATAGTGTGTTTTGCCTGGTTTAAAACAATTAAAAGCAAGCATAAGAAGTGGTGGCCATGTGATGAATACTTTTCTGTAGATAATATTAAGGTTATTCACGATTTGCTATTGTTTTTAGAGGATTTTATGTATTTTATGTGTATATGTTTTATAAGATTAAAAAGGTATGGGTTATTGGTCATGTTATTTTTATTTTAATGTGCTCTGTCTATATTGCTTTTTATTAGAGTAACGTTATTAATCAGTTTTCAGTTTTCATAAAATTATATGTTAGGTGTGTTGATGATGATAATTTAAATAATTTAAAAAAAATCAAGGATTTTTTTGATAGATTGAATGCTTTTGATTCTAAAACTAAATTTACTATTTAGGAGAGTACTTTTGTTAAGGTAAAATTTCTGGATTAACGTGTTGATAAAGTTATTAATGTTTTATATTGCAATATAAGGGCAGATGTACTCGTAATAAACTTTCTTTATTGAATTTTTGTTATAGAAAGAGAAGCCTTAGTAATTTTGAAAATAATAGTTATATTCATAGGAGTCAATTTGCTTCTGACTATATTGATTTAAGTTATAATCATGAATTTATTAGAAATATTGATATCTGTAAATCTGTTGATAATAAAGATTTAATTGACAGTGAGAATAAAGAGTTAATTTCTTTATTATTTAAGGTATCTGTTTATAAATTAATTTATAAGAATAATTGGTACTTATGTATTAGTCCTACAATGTAGGAAAGATGGTATAACACTTTACATTCATGATAAATGTCTAACCTTGTGATCCTGTCAAATAAACCCTGTGATCACATCTGATATCATCCAATAATGTGATAAATTTACTTTCATTTTTGTCCTCATTTCTTTCAGACAAATTCTTCTCAAAGTGTTTTTTATTTCAGTGCTAATTTATTTTTCCAGTATTCTGATTAATTCTATATATATATTTTTAAAGAGTACGAAATGATAAAAATTTGGAGTTTAGCTGCTACTGAAATCAATGCAGTCAAGTACATCCACACTTTGGACAAGCAATGGCATTGTAACATTTGAGGATTTTAAGCCAATAAACATCACATGATCACTATTTCTTATGCTTGCTCATAACTGTTATTAAAACAGGCAAAACTCTCCATACAGTAGTGCCACCCTGTGCCAACCAGAGTAATCAATGGATGTCAGAAGACTTGTACATAAAATACCCATCTAGTGCCTACTCATCCTATATCCCAATACGTATAGAGAGTTTTGCCTGTTTTAATAACAGTTAAGAGCAAGCATAAGAAATAGTGATCATGTGATGTTTATTGGCTTAAAACCAATCCTACCTAATAGGATAGTAGTGGCTATGGTTATTAAAAAACCGAAGACACCAAAATATAGGTACTGAACTGAATATAAGCTGATGAGTTTGTATTGAAATATTTAGTGTTTTCAATTGAAGTCTCATAGTTTTATAGTTAAATAGAGATAAAAGGTGGCTGTTGGAGGGTTGCATTAAATCCTAAGATCTAGGTGCAGTGCTCTCAGATCCAAGGCTCCTCACTGATGAAGGCCACAAGCCAGAAACTAGTCTGGGGATCTTAGATGAGTAGGCACTAGATGGGGATTTTATACACAAGTCTTCTGGTTTCCATTGATTACTTTGGCTTGCACTGAATGGCAATACATATATAGAGTATTGCCTGTTTTTAATATTCAAGGATGTAATAATAAAATAGACCTTCATAAGGGAAAGTGGTTGGAGGGTTCCAGATTTCCATTTTCGACAGTGATCCAATTTATTTAGAGTTGGGCTCACAAATTAACATCCATAAAATGGGGGAAAACAGAGATAAAATATAAAATTGGAGGCCCTAACAAAATTGTTGAAATTGACAAGAGCCTTTTGCATAAAAGAAAAAAACCCTCAAACCAAATGAATTTTTCCAGAACAGGGAGTCTGATGAGAGTTGCATCATGAGAATTCATGGAACAGTGGCAAATCTTATGGAAGCCATCAAACAAAATGTGGAAGAGGAATTGACAAATTTATTTAGACTGTTGGAAAACCGATAAAACTGCTGAATTATGAACTGCCAGTTACTGACCAATTTTTTTGTGTAAATCATACTGGATGACATCAAAAAATTAATCCACCACATTGAAGAAATAATAAAAGTGTAGTAATGTAATTTGGTTTTTGAAAAAAATACATTTACTACTTATTTAACATTTCTGGTGAACATCCTATGCGGGCATTATATTATACAATCACATGTTAAGTAAGTCTCCATTTTGGGAAAAGTAAAAATTTTACTTTTAACCTCCATTTTGAAAGAAAATTTTATCTACTTAAAATAAATTAGATAACAGATGAGTTGATTGTTTCATCATAAAAATTCTTGTTATATATTACATGGTAAAAATCATATGTGTATATTTTAAGCATTTTGAAGTTTAGTCATTATTTTGTCTGTATTTAAAGAAACATTTGGGAATTGCATCAAACTTTTTCAGATTTATTTTTGTGAGAAATTCATATTTTTTTTACTATTGTTAAAAATTAACATTTTTAGTATTGTTATATTTAATCTGGTGCAATTACTAACATGTATTAGAATGGCTATGTCTTTTCACATACATATTCAGAATGCCAATAATTTTGTAAACCTTGCAAAAATATCATATACACATAGTCCATTTTGACAAATTTATCATTTTAAGTTTGTACAAGATCCAGGTGTTCATGTTATTTGGTCAGATCACATGATTATAAAGTTATCAGTGGATTGATATGAAATGTGAAATGGCATACCAGGTCTAATATGTTGCAAGTCTAATACATTAAGTAGTGAATAGTTTTTATTGAGTGGTATGAAAGTGGCCTAAAAGATAGGCATTGATTTAAATTTATATTAAATAGTTCAAAACAGCCAATTGATACCAAAGCTATTCCTGGTATAGTTTATAAGATGTCTTGCAGTTGTCATAAAATTTATATAGGTCAAAGTAAATTAAATCTTAATTAAAGAAAGAGTTAAAGGTCATAAGAGTAGAATTAAAAAGATATATCATAACTCAGATTTGTATATTCATGAACTAAATACAGGTCATAAAATATTATTTGACAATGCAGAAGTTATGTTTTGAAAGAAGTAAAATAAAAAGAGGAGTAAAAGAAACTCCGATGATAAATTTTTTGAATCTGATGCCATCGATCTCATGAAGACATTCTTTGATATTAAAGAAACTAATTTTTAAAGTGATTGATGGGAAGGCTATTTTGTTTTGTAGATATGTTATATGTATTGTGTTGAATTTCTCTTGAAAAGGTCTATTTGTTAAGAGATGAAACCATGGTTGTGGAGAAATGTTAGTAAAATCTTGTTTTTTTGGATAATATTGTAATGTTATATGATTTTCTAATTTTAATATTTAAAAAAGATTTTAAGATTTTATGAAAGATGATTAGAGGTAATCATTTGGAGGCAAATGCATTATTTACACTTAATTTTTTACCATAATTTATATATTCTTAAATAATTTAGTCAAAAATTATTTACTTTTAAAACTTATAAATTAAATATTTAACTTTAACTAAAAGATTGTGTTTGAAATAATGACCTTTTCAATATCTACTTACCAACTAATATCCATACACTAATATCCATTCATGAACTAGACATTGTATGCATTATAAATATAAGACTGCAATAACTTCATCTTTGCATATAGTTGAAACAGCATTTGTATAAAACATAGCATAGTGGTCTCTTAGTAAGCTATTCAGCTGTGGAATCTTTTGGTAAGCTGAACTATTAGAATCATGTTTGTTATAGAGCAGTAGACTGGACCATTGGCATTTTTGGGATAAGCACATGTCAAATAAATGTTGGCAGTTTGTCAGCCCCATTTTCTATAATTTGATGGACTTCAGACAGGAAAACAGTCTAGGACAGGGGTCAGAAACCTTTCAGTAGGGTCATGCTAAACCTATGTTACAATGTTATTCCTTGTGCAGTCTAGGATAGGGGTCAGCAACTTTTTAGTAGGATGGTGCCAAACCTATATTACGATGTGTATTCCTCATGCCAACATGATTTTGCCAATTTTATTATATTATCAAAATTGGTTCAGTTATAATGGGCTTCAAAGTTATATATAATATTATAGTATATAATATATACTACTTTATAATATATATTTTTGAAGTCCATTATAACTGGATCTTATATTATTGGTCATTCGGTATTTTAAAATAATATCAACAAATAAAAAATCCTTCTCCTTTTTCTTTTCAAAAACTTCTATTTTTTATCTCAATACTGAACATATATATACATTTATATACAAAAGTCCAACGTTTCAACTGTTTTATCTCATACAGTCATTTTCAAGGATCTGCAACAATATTAAATACATATCAACAAATAAACTTCAATTACATAAAAACTTTCTCTTACATTAACATAATAACAAACATATTAAACATATAGAAATATATTTTACTTACATTTTTCTGCCACTGCTATATTTTATTACTCTTTTTTTTACATTGTTTAACCCTTTTCCCGCCTCTTACGAGGCTCCTCGTAGACATCTGACATCACTCTAACTCTGCAAGTTTTTATACGAAAATATTCGTTCAATATGTTTTTAAATAGGTTTTTAAAAGCTCTATAAGATGGTGCCCTCTTCCGAATTCTTTTACAAGTAAAAAATAAAAAAAACTGCATTTAAAGCTAAACAAAGAAAGAAGCTTATTGGTGATTAGATCTCAGCCGACAAAGGACATTCTGATTGGCTGAAAAAAACCCCTATCAGAATAAAGATAAACGCTGAGATTTTCATTTCGAATGTGATTTAAGTATTAAAAAAAGATAATTTGATAAATTAAAAATAATTTTTAAAAATAAACTAAAAAAACAAAATTATTTTCGAAAAATATCGAAGATTTTTGTAAAAATATTAAAGCTGTAGTAAAAAGAAATATTTACTTTTCTATAACGTAAAAGTCGATCTTTTTGTTTATATTATAGCTTTTATGTTGCCGAAATTGAATATTTTAGAATAAATAAATAGCAATTTATTTTTGAAAGAACTTTTTATAAACGTATCTGAGTTGAATTTAATATTATAGGCGAATATGTTTTAACAATAGGCTTTGTCTTCAGTTTGTGAGTTGGCCAATTAAAAGATTTGATTTTTACCTCATACAACCAATAATATAATTAGCGGTTAAAAGGTTAATTACAAATATATCTTAAAATCATCCAAGAAACTTTCTATACAAATTTAAATACCAACTCTAATTTCCAAAAACCTTCCCCTTTCTTTAAATTTTATCTAAAACCCATCTTAAAATTACATTCCTAAACTATATATTTAAATGAATATAAAACAAATATAAACATAAACATTCCCCCCCCTCTCTTTTATACAAAAAAACTTCTAACAATTTACCTAAACCCATTAAGCATTTATTTTAATTATACATTAATTTATATTCCTTATCTACTCCATTAATTTTATTTAGAGTAGGATTATATTTTTTATATAAAAAAATTCTTTAACCATCCTTTCCCTGTAATGTTAGAAAGGGTTAAAAATTACAGGGAAAGGATGGTTAAAGAATTTTTTTATATAAAAAAATATAATCCTACTCTAAATAGAATTAATTGAGTAGATAAGCAATATAAATTAATGTATAATTAAAATAAATGCTTAATGGGTTTAGGTAAATTGTTAGAAGTTTTTTGTATAAAAGAGAGAGAGAGGGGGGGTGTTTAAGTTTATATTTGTTTTATATTCATTTAAATATATAGTTTAGGAATGTAGTTTTAAGATGGGTTTTAGATAAAATTTAAAGAAAGGGGGAAGTTTTTGGAAATTAGAGTTGGTATTTAAATTTGTATAGAAAGTTTCTTGGATGATTTTAAGATATATTTGTAATTAAACAATGTAAAAAAAAAGAGTAATAAAATATAGCAGTGGGAGAAAGATGTAAGTAAAATATATTTCTATATGTTTAATATGTTTGTTATTATGTTAATGTAAGAGAAAGTTTTTATGTAATTGAAGTTTATTTGTTGATATGTATTTAATATTGTTGCAGATCCTTGAAAATGACTGTATGAGATAAAACAATTGAAACGTTGGAGTTTTGTATATAAATGTATATATATATGTTCAGTATTGAGATAAAAAATAAAGTTTTTGAAAAGAAAAAGGAGAAGGATTTTTTATTTGTTGATATTATTGTAGAACATATATATTTTAAAAGAAAAAGTGGATGTACCTTTGCTGTGTTATTATATATGATATTTTAAAATACTTAGAATCATGTGAAAAGTATCTTGTTTTAAAATTTGTAATTGTTAACATGCTTATTAAAAATTATATTACAAGTTATAAATTACAACTTTTTACCTATACAAAATATATAATTTAAATAAAAAAAAATATCATGAATTTTAATATGATTAGCCATTTATTATTATTAAAATAAATTAATGTGAACATTGCCCTTGTACCTCTTTGCTCAATTGGTCAGTGTCAGGTATGTAGTTGGTCACTTTTAGCTTCACGCATGCTTCTGAATATTCAGGTGTTAACCTTTCTTCTTTGTGAACTCAAAATATTTTTCATATGTAAGAAAATTTGTTCACATAAGTAAGTTGAACCAAATGCCGAAAGCAGAGGAAAAGCAGTTTTTTTTTCAAAGAATTAAATCTTTCGGGTAATGATACCAACAATTGAAAATGACAGTTGACTTTTCTAGACAGTTCCCTTCAAGAGTTTTCTACAATTCTATAAATTTAGTTTTCCACAATTCTGATGACATTAATTTGATTAATTCCATTTCAAAACTATCAATATCCAACCACTCAAAAAGAGATAAATAAAATGGGGGCATCTTTAAATCAACTAAGTCAGGTTTGATGAGGAAAGAAAATATGGGTGTGTGTATTTGGAAGTCTTCACATCATTTGGAAAATTCTTCTCTGAGAGCTTCAATGTATTTTTGAAGTTCATCTTTGTTAATATTAAATTGATTTGCATGGGCCTTTACATTTGGAAAGTACTTGTAGGTGTTATTGGTAATATCATGGCAAAATATATCTAATTTTGATGCAAATCCTTTCCAATATTCAAAACATTCTAGTATTGATTGACCCTTCCCTTGCAAATAAAAGTTTAACTTATTCAGGTGTTGAGTTATATCAGTCAGAAACATCAATTTGCATAACCAATCTTCATCATTTATTTCCAGATAATGTTGTTTTTTTTCATCAAGAAACATCTTGATTTCTTTCAGACATGATACAAATCTGTTCAAGACATAACCTTGACTAATCCAATGAACATTGCTGTATAGAAAGAGGTCTATATATGCACTATTCATTTCTTGCAAAAGGGATTTAAATTGCCTATGTGTTAATGAAGAATGAGAAACTATGAAATTAATTATTTTAATGACAGTGTCCATTACAGAATTAAAGCATTGTGATATTTTTGCAACTAAATTTTCCTGGTGTATAATGCAGTGGAAACTCAATATTCAATGTTTAATATGAATTTCAAGAAGTTTAACAAATTCCTTTTCCTTTCCGACCATTGCACGGCTGTCATCAGTAGTAACACTAAATATTTTATTTATGTTAATTTTCTGATTTTCAAAATAATTGAAAAATGCTGTGAAAATATCATGTCCCTTTGTTGTACCAGTAAGAGGAATCAAGCAACACAATTCTTCATAAATATGATTGTTGTCACAATATCATGCAACTATTTTTAGGTGCGCCACATCATTTACATTAGTGCTTTCATCAACAGCAACATTGAATGCAACAGCTTGTTTTCTGTTTTGTTGTTATATCTTTGGCAATGTCAGTTATTCTTCTTTGAATTGATCTTGCAGAAGCTGGTATTATTTAAATTAAAGAAAGTATCGTTTGCTATTTGGTAGATCACTGAATAAGATTTCAGCACTTTTCAAAAACATTTCTTTGATGAATTGTCCATCTGTGAAAGATTTGCCTTTTGAAGCCAGACAATGAGCACTTGTATAACTACATTCGGTGGCGTTATTTTTGGGTTCCAATTATTTGACTAAAATAAGTAGTTTGTTTCTTAAAGGCAGAATCAGCTCTTTCTATAGCTTCACTTTTCTCATCTGAGTTTTTAAACATGAACACATGTTTAGTTTGATAACATCTTTGTACACTTGAGGTACAACACATAAAACTTTCACAGCATAATGTACTCACAGCACAATCTTTTCGCTGTACAAATCCATATTCATTTGTCCAAGAGTCTAATCAGGTTTTTGTCTTTTATGGGATATTTTGGGAATCTCTCAGATAGTATGCCACCAGAATCTCTTTTTTGAAAGAAGCGCCACCAATGAGCATTTACCATTCAACTACCGAAAATAGCTTTCTAGAATTGAAAAAGTAATAAGCTTTTTATTTGGATTACGATCTCATTTTTTAATATTATCAGAAGGAAAAAATGTGAATATGTAGAATTTACTTTACTTGCAAACAAAAATATTTTTTAAATGAAGTCAAGTGTATTATTTTCTGATAAATAATGATTTAATTGTAAATTCAATGTTGAATGTAAAAACAAAACAAAAAAAAAAAGACGCTGTAATTAAAAAATATATTTTCACTATTTCAATTTATTCAGAGTGCCATTGATAATTGTTGATGTGCCAAGCATGGCATGGGTGCCATAGGTTGCCAACTTCTGGTCTAGGACATTCATGTGGCCTATAAACCACATAAAAGCTGTTCCTTACTTCCATGTGAGTTCAAACTCGAATTATCAAACTAGCAGCAGCTGGCTTACACTCTATATTTGTATTCTCTTTATAACTTAATAATGTAGTCTTTTTTTCAAATCCGTTTTTATAGCTTATGATGGAATTTGAAAACATATTGATTAAAAAAATTAATAATTCTTTTCAATTTACATTAATCAAAACCAATGCTTTTCTAAAAATTTTCCTTATACTTCAAATAAATACAAATTATAGAATTTAAAATCAAACTACATTATAAAAAACAAACAAACTGTTTTTCAAGATAATTTACATTTATTGAAAGTAGTTTTAATTAAGAAAAAGTTTCTTACTTAATCCAATTAAAAGTAGATGGGAAAATTTTATAATTACTACCTATTACAAAATAAAAACAAGCTTGTTTAAATTGTTTTCATTATTAAAATCAGAATTGAATAAAACATTAAATAGACATTTTTAAATGTGTGATTTAAAATAATTTCTAATAATTTTAAATATCAAAATGATTACCTAATCATTCATCTGTTATTCCAGTGTCTATATTTTAAATAAATATTTACAAAAAGCTGATGCTTGTGCTCATTTCTAATTCCCCCTCCCTCTATCTCTCTCTCTATATATATATACTATAACGGTCGGGCAAAGACTTTTTCCCTATCTGCCATATCAGACACTACTAGGCTATTTGAACCTAGAAAATTTATAAAGTAGGCAGATACGTATGGGTAAGGTTCAACTTTTATTTGACCAATAGCCCTAGTCATTAGCTTAAGGAGAAGCTGAGTTTTATAATATAATATTTCAAACTTATTTTTAATTATCTATTACCCAATATTATTAATAAAGATAAAATAATAAATCACTGCTAGTACTAATAAAACAAACATTTATTATGCACATAACATATATTAAAACAGATAGAATTAGATTCTTTATTTAATACTATTAGATAGATTTAAATTCTGATATTTATCTTAATATGCACAGATGGATGAAATTTTATATAATTTAATATGTTTATATTGTGTTAAGCACAAATAGACTACATAGAATACACATTTAAAGATTCAAATTATTTAACCTCAGACTAAAAGTTCACACTTAAACCAATGCTAGCTTACTGATATACTGATGTGACCAATGCAAAGTGAGAATGTTAGCATACAACAATCATTCTTACAGGAATTCACATCTGTAGCATGCTATTATTAAAGAAATGATCCTCGTCCATTACAGGAATGTGTGTTTGTCTGGCAAAGAAATCATATATAAATATACTGAAAGAAATGCTCCATATGGAAGGAGAGCAATCCTTTCTGACTTATAGTTCCTATCCATAGAGTGTAAGAAATCAAATCGTGTAGGAAATACATCTACCACCAATAAGAACATGATGGCTTCCCTTTTGGGACATGTATTCAGTTGGGTACTATGCCCTGTATGCTAACATAGTACAGGAGAATGAGAATCTAATGTACCTCCCCAGATTGCATTGACATAAAATGCCCATACATCCCTCACTAGCATTGATTCAATTACAAAATAATTATCCCAACATTACCCCAACATAATCTTACCTAATCTTGATGAATCTATATCGCCATCTATACTCAATTTTGAATTTAGTAATTTAATTTAACAAAGATGGAAATGATTTACAGAAAACATGTTATAAATAAAAAATATCAATAAATAATTTAGTTTCTTTAGCTTGTCAGAGAAGAGCTTATTTAAATATTACGATTAGGTTTACTAATAGAAAGTTCATTTAAATTAGTTAAAAGTTCATATTGCATTCAAAAGTTTTATACTTCCCATGGGATATCTTGATGAATCCTCTGGATTGTGGCAGATTTATCAAAGTCCAACCTAACTATCACTTTTTTATAGATTGTTCTCATTGGAGACAAATCTGCTGCTTACCATTTATTCAGGAACCGTCATTCTGGAGATCACTTCAGTCAGCGCAAATAAGGGAAACAAAATCTATTGTGAGATCCCTACATCATGGAGTCCACAATGCAGTTACAAAATATTTTAACCTACCACCTCTGCTCAACAAATAAATCAATAATTAATTTTAATGTTC
>JAQFVV010013690.1:0-10000 GCA_028023455.1 Epiperipatus broadwayi | reverse complement strand
TTACTGACTGTTGTCTTTGATAGAATAGTTTAGTTATTTAGAAAACTATCTTAAATTTAATATTCACAAATTTAACAGTCCCAAATTTAATTTCCTTGCTAGTGACGTCACTGGTAAGGCCAGCAACATCTGACTAAAAGAAGAGAATAATAAACTCAAAATTTAATTTTTATATTGACTTGGGTGCTATTTCTAACAGTGAATGCATTTTAAAACTTAAAATAATGTTTGCATTTTTCTAAAAACGTTTAAGAGTTAATATTAGATGAAGGAAATATTTCAATATATAATAAATTCATAGAATAATATCAAAATCTGTAAAAATAATTGTCAAAAGCAAACGCAACGATTAAATTACATTAAGATAATCTGAAGATTAAGATAAATAAGAAGCCAGAGTTATTTTATTTTTCAATAATCTTTTATAATATGATTTTTTCCTATAGTACAGGCTTTTTCATACCTGCATTTCTATATGTAATATATAGAGGGTTTGAACTCAGCTTTTCACCTGACCCTCTAACCATTCATGCTATCTCATACCGCTGATACACTTGATCACATACATGTCAAAAAGATAAATAATTACCAATACACGTATTTCGTGCTAAAGCAGCACTCATCACTTGGTCCAGATTATAATCTCCATACATATATACAATCAAAGCTTAGCTTATATTAAGATAGCCAATCTTCATACTTTAATGGACAGGCCTCAAACCACTATAATGGGGGGGGGGGATGAGAAACAAAATAGTAAAAAAATCTGGATTTCAGAAGCTGCTATAAATATAGGAAAAGTGTTCTTTGAGCTACAGAAAATATTACAGCTATCATAGATAAAAAGGAATAGAACTAAAAATAAATAGGAATAAGCACTAGTGAAAATTATGAATAGACAAGCTATTAATATGTATTTGAAAGTTAGTGATGATGATACTTTGGTAGTATTTAAATGTTGACCTATTTCCATCATATAATATTAATTGTCAAATGTCTTTATTAAATTTTTCAAATAGAGTTAACTGTTAGTAGGTGTTACTGACCTTATTGAAAAAATTAAAAGATTGAAATGGAGTTGGGCTGGACATATTGCTAGAAGAGATGATAATAGACGGACAATTGAAATTTTAAACTGGATTCCAAGAGATTGTAAAAGACCCAGAAAGAGACCACATGTGAGATGAATGGATGAAATAAGAAAGTGTGCAGGGGTGATGTGGAGAAGAAAAGCTAAAGATCAGATAAGATGGATTAAACTTGGAGAGACCTTCATCCTGCAGTGGATTGATAATGGTTGATGATGATGATGATGATGATGATGAATAGCACACAGGTAGGTAAAATTGGTATTATTGTCTCTCTCCTTCAGATATTGACAGCATAATCAGTGATAGCTTTAGCATAGGAATAAAACCTGGACTTTTAGATAAAATTAAATATTAAATTTAAACTAATCCTCTGACAGCTAGACCAAATCTAAAGGTTCATGTTCGATTTCTATGCTAGCAATGTCAAGAGGAGAATAATATCATTCGAAATTATGTTATATATTAACCTGTGTGCTATTACTAATAGTTGAGTGTATTTAAAAAGTTTAAATAGAATTTGAATTTTTATAAAGACATTTTGCACTGATATTAGATGATTACTGTAGTTGTGGTTGGAAATATAATGAATACAATTAATAAAATTAAACTAAGTTTTCAAATAGAAATATAATATTAGACAAAAACGTGATATACATGTCTAAAACAAGGATTTTAATAGAAAAAGGTTATTAGATGAATCCAGATTTTATAGATACAGATATTGATAATATTTATTAGTCATTCATTAGACTAGATATTATTCACTTAATGAGTAATATTTCTGTAGTGTAATTTTCACTACTCCATTCTCAGCAAGGTAAGGATTGGTTTCTTTCTAACTTTTAACACCTTGTGAAGGGGGTAATCATAAATATTGGCCAAAGACATGTGAAAAAGATGTTGATCTTCAAGATACACATTTCATACTGAATCATCACTCTTCAGTTGGCCTAGATCACAATTTCTTACCCATACTTTTACCATTGTTTAGTATATATAGATAACCAATTACTACAGTTTAATTGATATGTCAAACTTAGTGACCTCACAACTTTGACAAAACCATTTAATGGAAATATTTTAATAATTTTTATTAGTCATTCCTTAGAATAGAGATTATCCACTTAATGAATAATATTTCTGTAATTTAATTTTCACTACACCACTTTCACACAAGGTAGGGACTGGTTTATATCCACTTTTAACATCATGTGGAGGGAAGAAATCACAAACATATTGACAAAGCCATGTGAAAAGATGTTAGAAGCCAGTCCCTGCCTTCTGTAAGGGTGGGGTAGTGAACATTACACTACAGAAATATTATTTTATAAATGTAGAATTGTTTGTGGGGTTTAACAGGATCAAAAGAGAACTGGTTAGCTAGTAATCAGAAATCATGGTAAAAATTACAAAGCTAAAAAAAATCCTGACTAGTCATTTTGATAGTACAGATAATAACAGCTAAATTATAAGACAATTAAATGAACTGTACTTGGAAGATTATACAAATGTGATAATAAAATTTTTAAAATGGCATGTAGAAAAAAAGTTCATATGACTAACAAAGCATCACATGACCTCAATTCATACATATTGCTATTCATTAGCAAATTTTTTTATTCACACTCTTTTGCCCTCTAGTGTAAGCTTTAGTAATTAATAGATGCTAGATGGTAGTGCTTATTAAATCCTTATGAGTTATTAACTTGATAGTATATCAAAAAGTACAAAATGGCTTCTGAAGGAAAAGTGCATTGGATCCAAATGATCCAAGTGCCGCACTACTCAAAAATATCCAAGAATCTCCTCGCTGATGAAAAACATAAGTTAGAAATTAGATTGGACATATATGGATAGAACAACATTGAATAATGATTTAATAAGTATTACTATCTAGCATCTATTAAATTACTAAAACTTTCACTAGATGGCAGAAGAGTAGAAAAAAAAAGGAAAAAAAAAGTTATAGAATAGATATATTGAAATAAACTAAGAAAGATTTTCCTTCTGTAGTTTAATGATAATAGTTTAAAATGATGTTATAAACCATTTAAAAAACAAAAAATGGGATAGGATATTATCTACAAAGTAAACTATGTTTTTTCTGATTTGGGAATTACTACCTATCATATAGTTTAAACAGAGGCAAAACTCTCCATATAGTAGTGCCACTCGGTGCAAGCCAGAGTAATCAGTAGATGCAAGAAGGTTTCTGTACAAAATCCCTATCAAGTGCCTACTCATCAAATATCTCCAGACTAGTTTCTAACTTGTGGCTTTCATCAGTGAGGAGCCTTCGATTTGAAAGCACTGCACCTATATCTTAGGATCTAATGCAACCCTCTGAAAGCCATATTGTACTCCTTTAGTTAACTACAAAACTCTGACTTTAAAATTTATAACACAACAATATTTTCAATCCAAGCTCATTAGCTTATGTAGTCATATAGGTTTAAACTCAGTTCAGTGCCCATATATTTTGGTGTCTTTGGTTCTTTAATAATCATAGCCACCACTATCCTATTAGGCAGGATTGGTATTAAACCACTAAGCATTACATGATGACCATTTCTTATGCTTGCTCAAGCTGTTAAAATAGAGACAAAACTCTCCATACAGTAGTGAAATAGTGATCATGTGATATTTAGTGGTTTAATACCAAATAGTTTATTGATGGATGAAGTTTTGCCTCAGAACAACAGATAATAAAATAGGCCTGTAAAAACAAACCTGAGTGTGTCTGAATTGTATATATATAAATTTCAAATAAATAGAAGAAATCATATTCAACTTCGTGCTCATTAAATTTAATTATTAATTGAAATGATGAATATTCATATTTGATAACTAAATACACTTAAAATGTTTATTTAAGTAAAAACGTTATTTGTTAATTTAATTTTGTGTAAAGAAATCTAATAATAAAAAAATTTTTTTTCAACTTATTTTAATAAAATTTGATGAATTTAGTTAATATGAAAAAGTAAACAATTGAATATATATATTATTAATTTTATCAGTGCTTTTTTTAAATGAGCAAATTTTACTAACTATTAATATCTTTCAAATTTTATATTGTATACACACACAGATTTCTTTATACACTCAAGTTCTTCCATTATAATATTATGGAATCTTATACAAATATTTTACATATGTGTTGAGTAATTAAATGACCAAATCAAATATACAACAGCCACAGATTGGCAAATCTAATTGATTTTCCATCAGATATTGTCACAAACTCATTCTTATCTTACCTTCAAATAATGAACTTGCCCACACTACAATGTACACCTGGGTCTCGTTTTATGCGGTAGATAGCTTCCACAGAAAACCCACATTAAAAAAAAATCACACAAAAATAAACTTAATTTACCTTGAAAAATGGGGGATAGGTGTTGTAATTTTCAGAATTCGCATAAAAGCAAAGCAACAAGAAAAAATACTTTAAAATATGACTAATAAAAAATTTCAAATATTTGAAAAATATTAATACAAGACAAACTTTTTTACTTTTTTATTACTACAGTACTGTATTTAATTTTACATTTTTCATACATATATTTTAATCATTACCGCTAGCGTTAGTTTGTAAACTGGTAAGAAATCAGACTCGATGTGATGTGATGTAATGTGGCTTCTCCTTAAATGAAGTCAAGAATCTCTCAGCAATTATGCCCAAAGAAATCTGTTAGCCACTTTATTTTTATTTGTGATGTGATGTACAACTAGTGCCATTTTCAGACTTGTGCTGTGTTAATGGTTTCTGTTTTTATATTAAAAAAATGAGATTGCAATCAAAACAAAAATATTATACATATCATTAGAAAGATTATTTTCAGGTTATAAAATCTTCATTTTTTATTTTAAAAATCTAAAAGATTATTTATTTCTGTTATATATAACAAAATATGTTATATATAACAAAATATGTTATATATAACAGTTTAATTTTTTTGAATATTTATTGCGATATTTTTATATGTAAGTTTAAATCTATTATTATTATTATTATTATTTACTCATTAGTATAAATAGGTTATTTACATAGAAGCTAAGTTCTAAATACAGCTTCAGGCCATATTGATGTTAGCTGCTAATATAACATTATATTTTTGAAAAAAAAAAGTATTTCAAGTCAAAATAAATTATTAATAATTAAAATTTCTTGATATCTAATAAATATAGTGAAATATGAAAGATATTAAGAAGAAACATGAATATTAACTTCAAAATCGCATTAAAGTAATCCGTATCAAACGAGACCCAGGTGTAATTTGGAGTGAACATGTAATACAGCTGTGAAATGTAAATAAATAATTAGTCAATGGAATAAACAGGCCAATTTGAGAGCTAGGTCCATCTCAGAGGGACAGACATCAAATGACTACTGTCATTGTCTACCCTTTGCTAGAATGCAGAGAGACATGTTCAGACCTGTGGCAGAAAGCTTCTGATTACTGAGATCATTGCACCTGCCCACAAGGCAAATCACCAATAGGCTGGAAAGGTCAGAGATCAAAAGAAAAGGCTCATCATTTCATTAACCTTAGTTATACCACTGACAACTAAACATTAATAATTTACTAATTGTAATAAAAGTGAATCTCCACATATAAACTGTTGTATATATCTTTTTACCTATTGCATATAACTTGTTATAGTAATAACTATAATAAATATCTTAATATATTATTTATTGGGTTGTGAGTTATTATCTCATGAATAGAATATTATCCTAGCCATATTATTGATATAAGTGAGATAAGCACAATTAAAAAAGGAATCCACTATGATGGAGTTAAATGCTATCCAATTAAAATATAAACAAACAAATAAAACACTCAAGAATTTTAAGATATTTAAGCAGCCATTTTTTCTTCCCCGAGTGCCATATGATAATCACATTTTTTTTTTATTTTTAAAAAAAGTAACATTTGTAAATAAATTTCCAACATACCAATAGTTGTTTTTTTTTTACTTTTTGGAGTTCAGTGCTTGAATATATATATTAATAAAATTACTTCAGTTTATGTTGAAAGCATATATATTTTATTTTGCCTTTATTATCCTTTCTGAATTTGATGTGCAGTATTTTATGTAATAAAATATAAAATATTTTCTGAGAATAATGCTAAAAGTTTTATAAAATTTTAGAACATACTAAAAGCTGAAATTGATTGAAAAATGTAATAAATAATTAGAAAAAATCCTAATTTCTTGATAACAAGATGACCATTATGTTTTATATAAGAGAATAAAGATACTGAAAAAAAAATGGCCCAGAGTGTATTTAATAGTAACGAAAGTCAAATATTTTGCTATTTACTTTATTTTAAAAATAAAAATGTTTTTTTTATTCTTATTGCTTTGGTGAATGCATGAGTGAACATATACTCAATAAAATATATGTAAATGTATCCCCTCATTTTATTATTAATAACTATATTATTTTTTAAAATTTTGTATATACTATAATAATGCATATATGCATATTATACATATAAAAACTCCTTATATATATATATATATATATATGCATGTTGAAAAGTCCTATACACTTGCAGTTCAATAAGCAATATGTATTCTAGTTTAATCAATATTTATCAACAAAATATGAGCTATTATATATACTATATTTATTTATATATGAGGGGGGGGTTGGAACATATTATAGTATAGTTTGTATTTCTTACTGCATGTGGCTGATAAGCAGAAATATTTAAATCAGAGTTGTCACCTTTTTAAGATGTTACAATTATGAAGGTAGTCATTTATTTTTATTGGAATTATAGGTAGTTGGTACTTATTTAATTTGTTAATTACTGAATTTATTCATATTTATTTCTATTTAAAGTCTAAAGTAAAGTTAATATTCTATTTGCCATATGACCCGCTGTAATTTACAAAGCTATTTTCAAAGTCACTTTGATGTATAATAATATATTTTATGTTAAGCAGTGAATTAAATACTCCTGAAAATTAAATGGTTTCTATTTAAATTAAAATTATAACGATTTAAGTGAGCTGTGATAAGGTTGTAAAATTTAAGCCAATTAATGCCTATTAATATTTTCTAATAATGCAGGGGTAGAGGGGCAGATTGGGTTGTGGTTCCAGGTCAGTTATGTCCAATGCTTGAACTTCTAATAGACTCTTAAAAATAATCCATTTCATTTATTGTTACACTGACATTAGTACAAAACTAATTCTGAAAGTTTAGTTTTGATTTTTTATTTTAGTACATTTTTATTAAGCCTCCCCCCCCCCCCCAAAGCAAGATATTAAATTAATAATACTTTTGATAAATAAAAGTTCTGGTAATATAAAATTTGATTTCTGTATGATGACTTGGTTATATTTTAAGTATTTTAAAATGATTGTATACACATATATATACATGCCCTATATAGAGGTATATAAATATATACATAAAGTATATATATATACGTATATATGATAAACAAAAGTTAAAATATCGTAACTTGCTATAGCTTGCAATTTATGATCACTAGATGGAGCTTTACCAATAACTCCAAACAAGCTTTTGTTTATATAATATATATAAATAAATGAGAGTATGTACATAAAGTGTATGTTTATAGACCCCCACACATATATACACTTATGTATATAGAAGTATATAATCATTAAAAACCAGTCAACACTTAGACAATCCCAATATCATTAACAATCAACAAATTCAATCTGTTGTCAAGGCGACCTTCACCATTATTAGCGATCTTATATAAGTACATAAATATACATACATAGTGTGTGTATATATACTTTTATTTATACATACATATATAAGCATATATACACGGTATGTGTGACTATGTATACACATACATATATATTTATGTATGTAGAGGTATATATATATAGGATATGTTTGCGTATAGACACATATATATTTATAAACAGAAGTATATATAAAGAGTATGAGTATAAATATATTTAAATGCTAGAAATTTAATGAGATATCTTTATTTATTACTATTATTATTCAATGCTTAGTTTCTTAAAACCAGAACAGTGGGTGGATGAAATTTGAAATATTTTGAAATAAAATTTAAACTAAGCTATTAAATGTACAAAAGTTTCCAGTAATGCTCATGGGAAGGTGTTATATATATATATATACATATATATATATTGCAAGAAAATCAAGTCATATATCATGTGACTTAATTTAATAAGCTTGTATTACAAATGTTATATAATGAGTAAGCCAATAGCTCTTAACAAGCTTTTGAGAACAACCCTATCTCAGACCAGTTTGTAGCTCTGGCTTTTATCAGTGATGCACTAGAATATTCAAGCATTAGATTTAAAATACCAGATCAAGCCCAGCACTGTATCTAATGTTTAAATATTTAGTAGAAAATCTGAAAATTTTAGTCAACCATATGTCTTCAAATCCAGCTGTCTAACTCAAATGTTGCTAATGCTATTATTATACGGTGTATTTGAACTTAGTTCAATCCCACATGGCTATTTAAATTAGATAGCTGGATTTAAAGACATATGGCTGTCTGAGAATTTCATATTTTCTACTTAATAGTTAAACATTAGATACAGTTCTGGGCTTGACTTGGTATTTTAAATCTAATGCTTGAATATCTTAGTGCCTCACTGATGAAAGTCAGAGATAGAAACCAGTATGAGGATAGGGATGTTCTGAAAAGCTTGTTAAGAACTATTGGCATGCTTATTATATAACACACACATATATATATATATATATTAGATAATTAGCTTCAGTTAAATGCTTTTATTGAAGTTTGAATAAAATTTTAAAATTAAGGCTTAATGTATTAATATTCAATATAATTTATTCAAATTTGATACATTTTTTATAAATCACTGGCAATACAATATGACACTAAAATATTTAAGGTTAAGTTCCTTAAATCCAGAGCAGTGAGTGGATTGTAAACAAGATTGATTTAATACTTACGATTTTACTTTCAATCTTAATATTTTAGCATCATTTAAAATTGAACTAAAAACAATCTTTTATTACAATCTTAATGCTAAAAACTAAATAATAATAGATAAAAAAATATTTACAAAGAATGCTTCATTTACTATGGGAACTTAAAACCAAGAAAACATTTGTTTCTTCAACCACAATTGGATTTTTCATATTTAACTTGAAATAAACACATAAGGAGTCCAGAAATACTTAATGTGAATTAATTTTTGACCTTCCCCCCTCCACACACACTTTTATTTCAAGTTAAATATAAAATTCTCAATTATGTTTAAAGAAACAATTATTTTTTAGTGTTTAGTGCACTTAGTAAATAAAAGCATTCAATATAAATATTTTTTATATCTACTATTATAATGAAACAATTTAACTGAAATCAGGTAATGTATGCTGAAATGAGCCATCTAGCAATGATATTTGACTAAAATACTTTAAGGCTAAAGTGAATTCTCTTTTACTTTATTATCAAAGTTTATAGAAGAATCATAGATTGGATAATAATACTTTATATATGTGAATATTGAAAGTATAACATACTTTTTAAATTTTTGACATTCAAATAAGACTTTCATGAATAAAGAGCTATGAATTTTTAAATAGATTTTATTGATTTAAATGTTAGAAATTTAACTAGATTTACTTTGCATTTTTATTAATAATTTTCAGCTTTTAAAGGTTATACTTTCAATTTTCACACTTATAAATTATTATTGTTTACACAGATTCTGATGATGAGGTGATGTTGATGATGTGATATATTTGGCTTCTCCTTAAACAAAGTCAAGAATATCTCAGCAACTATGCCCAGATAAACCTGTTAGCCACTTTATTTTCCATTCCCCTACTCTAAGTCTTCCCATATTCTGCCCCATCCCATTTCCACAACATAATCTTTGTCAACTCTATG